>JAVQJW010253607.1:0-13477 GCA_036025195.1 Hypseleotris klunzingeri
TGAAAACAAATAGCATGGAGAAACAACAAAAGCACACACTTAAAACTCATGTGCATATGTCATAAAAATTAAACACATAAAAACTAATTTAAGTTAGGTGAAGTCCACAGAGACTGGGATTGTGACCATGCAACATTATTGGCTTAATTGACAAAGATAATGTAAAATCCAAAACCAGTCATGCTCATGACAGTGTAGACAAAATATCACTGAATGTGATGTGTGCACACTTTGTTAACAGTAACCATGAAGGAAAAGTTAGGGACATGCATTGAGAAGATTATAACAGCAAGGTAAATTTATTTTTGTAGAATAATTTCAGTAAACAGATGTGGTAAATAGTTTAAAGCTGGCTGGCTGTATATGCATTTAGACTGTAAACTTGCAGTGTAATTGATCACTACTGCACCTCAATAGGTGCCTAGTGCCTACACTGACTCAGGCAGTCTTCAAACAGCTAACAGACACTGAGGCAGACACAGGCTGAGACTGTGATCCCCCTGGGCCTGGTATTACATATGAATGTTAAGTAGCTAGATCAAGACAGGTTCAGCAGCAGCCAAGGCAGCTAGTTCTCCAAATATATTTGTGTTGACAAATCTACACATAGTAAAATACTGTCCCACAGCCTTTAGTTTAGCACCCTATTGCTGATAGTACTAATTTGTGATTTGCACAAAATTGGAGAATCAAGTTGATCAGCTCCAGTGAGTGCACACATTTTCATATGATAACATCCCCCATCCGTCACTTGCCAACCACTACAATAAAAGATCCAGCAGTGCTCTTCTCAAATATCATGATCCAAAAATCTCACCTCCCCTTTCTCTTCTTTTCACACTTCCCACCTTGTCCTATTGTCAAGCTCTTCCATGATAAGTGTGTACTCTCATACAAAACACATATTAGTATTTCTGCTTGACTTACATTATTCTATTTGTGTGTACCTTGGTGTGCACTGGGGTAAATTTGTAAATGTATGCACAGATGTGTGTCTGTTATCATATGAATTATGCATTAATTTAGGATGTTGGCCAGGGATGCATGTTAATAAGCTACCCCCCTGCAGGATTAAAACAAATGCCCTTTTAACAAGAAGACACAATGTAAAAAGCTCACCTGGCTATATGACGCTTTCCAAGAAATCGGAAATGTTGAAGACACAAGCTATTGAGGAAAAATATGCAGAGTTAGAATTTGAATTGACTAAATGAAACACATGTGCCTGGACTGTAACTGTACTGTCTGGATGCTGACACAAACAGGAAACTCAGTTCATTCTGCAGTGCTGAGAGGATAGAGTGCTCTCTTTGGAATTACTGTCTGTTCTTCTGTTCTTCTCTCTGACTCATTACTTTCATCTGTTCTTTTTTGGCCAACATCCATTTTATCCATTTGTTGGCTGAAATCGTTTTCTTTTTGTGATTTCTGTTTAGTTTCCCTAAAATAAGTTGGTAATAATTATTGAACAAACTTTGCACTTACTCCAGGATGTTAAAGAAGTCAGAGATCTCCTGGTGGATGGCTCTGTGCCAATATGATACCAATACATCTGTAATGAGGTACAGCATTTAACTGGTCAATTCTTAATCAACAATTTTAAATGATTTCACACTTACACAGCTTCTACCAAGACAATTTATAATTTGACTGTATAGTGTTTTACCTACCCTCAGAGATGGTTTTCATAATGTGTAAAAAGCACATGAGGAGGCTGCGAGTCTCTGCCTGATCCAGTTTGTCACAACGTGAACCATAGCCAATCAATGACTGGGGTCTAGCAAACTAGACAAATAGAAAATAAAACACATTTTATTCATGAATTGAATATCTTATTGTGAAAATCTATAATTATTTTAAGCTTGTCACGTTGTGGGGATTTTAGATGTTTCAGATGTTCACTTTATTTTACCTTTTCACATCCATCCATCTTCTCACTGTTCCTGTCACTGTTGCTAGGGTTTGAGTCCACACTGATCAGAGAGCCCCGAGAGTCGGTCTGGTTACCCGTGGCAACTGCTAAAGAGGAGAAGGCTGATGGAGGGGGAGGGGTGTCATCATCAATGTCTCATTCACACCTTTTTTCATCCATAACGCACTCTACAAATTGGACAGCTGTTCTCATATGCACTTTACCTGTGATGGAGTTGAGCACCTCTTTGGAGAAGGAAGCATCCATCGAGTTGCCATGGCGAGTAACAGGAATGACCCCTCCAGCCACACCACCGCTCACACTCAGGTCATCCCGAGAGCCCTGGTTGAAATCATATTGAATCTATTGTTATTTTGTATGTATAAATATGATGTCTGTCTATTCATACATTATTATAACCTTACTATTTACCCATATGGAAAACCCTTACTTGATCACTAGAGGTGAAGTATATTGGAATAAGGTCCCTGAGGAAGAATCGTGGCATGTTGTCCAGAATCAGACCATACAGTGGCAGGTAGAGGGAAGCAATTCTGGCCTGTTTATCCTGTAAATACAGTAGTATAAAATAAATAAAAAGAAATGATTTGTTTTTTTTAAGTGGGCAGATGTACTTATTATATGTTTATGTTTTGTTGTATTAGAAACATTAGAAAAATTCTACAAAGAGCCATTACCATGCTGTGGGTATGTTTTCCCATTGAAATTGTTGTGTACTATCGTCAGTGTAGTTAGCAAATAAAGGTTGATACTGTTATTAATGGGCTATGTAGAGTAAAGTGTTACCAAATAAATGTATTGTAAATAACTTTTTGAATACCTTGGTGGCATAGCGTGCATCCAGAGAATGTTTGGCCATGAGACTCTTCAGTGTTGCCAAAGCCAGGTGCCTAAGGTCCTGTTCGTCCTGGAGTGCCAGACCCAGCTCCCGAAGCAACAGGCCAGTGAGGAAGTGCTTCCTACAGAACTCCCCGGTCAAGTTGTATTCAGGGACAGAGGCTGAGAAACACAGTTAGGAATCATTTTAAATAGTTATATTGTCATGACTCCTTGTTAATGTTGTATATGAAAAGACGCAGAACTACACAGAGACCAAACAAATATATTTACCATGAGTACTTTGTGGTTCTACAGATGCATGGTCTGATATGAAAATGACAAGAAAAAAGTGAGACAAGGTGTTAAAAGACAAATGAATGGAAACACTACCTGATGTATGAACAAGGACTAAAATACATAGGCTCTGACCTGTGATCCGAGCAGAGGGTAAAGGTAAACTCAGAGGTATGTAGTGTTCATGGTTACACACCTCCCTCAGAAACTCAAATTTCAGCTCACATAAGATCTACAAAATGTAAAAATTACAAATGAATTTTATTAAAAATTAGGTAATAATATAAAGTAAATGCGCCTCACAACAAATACCTTGCTGTCAGTTGCAGTGATCATGTTGATGTAGTTGCTGATGAGTTTGAAAGTGAATCCTCTATCCATCAATGTAAAGCAGCGCTGCGGAGAAACGCACTCAACATAGTTAGCAGAGACACTAAGACCATTACTGTTTTAATGTGCACATACAGTACACAGAACCTCTTTTATTACATTTCAACTAGCCGACTTGCATAGAGAATAGATTACCTTGACAAGAGCTGCAACAGCTGCATTAGCACACCGTGTTTCCTCTCCCAAATCTTTGTTTTTCCAAAAAATGTGTTCGGACACAGTTTCCACCAGGGACTCCACACGGCTCAGATATGAAGAGGGAAAACGTTGGGGCCTCAGAAGCTGAACAACATAAAATTGTTATTTTGAATCGCAATTGATTATTTCCTTTCTTATTGTAATTTCACATACAGTAAACTACAGTATATGGATCTTACCTTTACTTTGTTGCCATCTACCAAATGTTGGGCCATGGACTTGACAATGAGCTCAAAGAAAAACCAAGAAAACTGAAAATTGAAAAAAATGTCAAACTGTATGTTCTTGTTTCTCTTGATGTAAACAGAACCAGATATTAACAAAGACTGACCTTGAGGATGTTCTTGACTGCTGCCTGCTCATTGCTCTTCAGGTCAAAGGTCATCCCCTTAGCCAACTCTTCATGGACGGTTCTGAAACCATGAGCCTCTGACTTGAACACATACTGTAAAAATAAAAACACAGATTGTATCGTAAAATTAACACTTATAGATTGTAATTTTATCTAATACATGTACATACACATCATATGGCAGTTTACCGTAGCTGTGAACAATATGCCAATATGTTACCATGGCAACAGCCATGACTATTAGCTGTGCTGGCCTTCTCTTGCCTCCCATCATTCATCTTGAAGCACTACATTTTGCTCTTAACCATTGTCACTAAAGATGAAACCAATAGGGTGGTTTTCTAAGGGAGTCTCTGTTTTCTCCTAATTCTATAACCAATCCAACATTCAACAAATGAACCAGCCACATGTTTTTGATTGTGCTAAATATCCTCCAACTCAATCAACCTTCTCTTCTCTCTCGCTTTACTTTGGATTCCAGAAAAGCAGCTATTTTTGGCGTAAACTTATGGAACAAACGCAAACACAGTATTAGCAAGGTTTGTTTTTGTTCCTTTTTTGCACAATTTCTGTCAATCTAACATAGTACAAAATCACCTTTATGTAAGAGTTCAAGAAATGATCCAAATTTTCCTCATGACATTTTGAAACAATATGCACCAGCACTCTGCAAGAAACAAGACAATTTTATGTTTTATTCATATGATGTAATTTTCTATTTCAGACACAATACCGCAACTTACCTAGTGGTGGCAATAGTAACCTCATCATTGTCATTTTGAGTAAGAACCTTGAAGAGTTGGTTGAAGAGCACAGGCAGAAATCGGATGATAACTGTGATTCTCTCTATACTGAGGAGACCCTAAAAAACAAGAAATAAAGGAAATAAATGTAATGTAATAACACTGGTTTATGTGCTGTATTTGTATCATTTCAATTGAATGTTGAAAATATATTGTGAATTTTTCCAGACCTTCAGGCAGTTGAGGAAGTTCGAGGTAGGAGGTTGAGAGAGGTCCAGCTCTCTTTTCTGGCACTGCTGAAAGAATCGATTCAAGTGGGGGTCCTGGCACAGACACAGGAGGTTGTAAGGAGTGGGTCTTTAGATTTATTTGTTTGAAAGAAATCAAGGGTACATCATACCTGAGTGTATACAGTTGAGATGACATTGGTGGACACTCGAAAAATGGCCTTTGCTCCATCCACCCATTTTACATCTGCTCCGCTCTGTAAAATGACACAGTAATTCCTTGGATACTTCCTCTACTTTAATTGAATGCTTGCATATTTCATGTCTATTAATATTAATGCAAATCTAGTCTTCAAATAAACTCTCTATACTCACCTTTGTGTTGCTGACTTCCTTAAGGCCCAGGTAACCAGATGGAAGGTTTGAGGAGACTGAGATATTGAACTCCTGAGTTGTTAGACGACCCTCTTTAAGGAGAGGCAGCCAAGCATATCCCACTACAAATGCAGATTTCCAGAATATATTTTATACAGTTACAACTAAAAATCCTATATTTTGCTACTAACCCACCTGATGTCTCCAGAGCTTCCTTCCTTTTAGCATTGGTCTTAGCATTAATGTCACATGTGACATGATAGAAAGAAAAGAGAAGATGGTGCCTTTCGTGAAGGTGTGTGGGAAGCTCAATCTTCACCTGAGGACAGAATTGATTGTAAATAATTTATATTTTATTGAAAAATGTTATGTGTTAGTGCCGGTGTCTTGTTTTACAAAGCTATCCTCACCTCATCATAAAAGTCAGGGTTCTGCGAGTGATGCAAAACTGTGGAGCAGGCAGATGTGGTGAAAAGTGCCCCTCCTGCTTTGCCATATATGCACTAATAAAAGAATGAATAAAAAGCTGAGTAAAATGTGAAAAAAAAACATTAATAAAATAACATTAAAATGTGCAATGGATTTATAATTTACCTTTACTGGCTTTGCACCTTCTTCATCTGAGCTGCGAAACTCTACATAGACTGCAAGATTACGAGCCTGTGAACAAAAGAAGCATTGTACCATGTAACTTTCCACATACAAAACAGAGAAAAATAATAGCATACAAAGCAATAAAGAAATGGAAAGCATGAGTCAGCTCAAAATTGAATACCTTTGCAAAGCTCTTCTGGCTGTCATACTTGAGGTGCTTGGGATAGACATAGATATGATTTTTGTAAACACGGTGTGGCTGAGTGAACTTGGTAGTGTCTTGGACAAACTCCTCCACTTCCACTGTAGCCTGGTGCTTGCTCAAGTCTTCAAAGGGCTTTACTGGGACATAGGATGAGGTCACACAGTCTGCAGGTATAGATTCATACGTTATGTTATAATGTTTGTGCAAAAATAAGAAAGCATTATAAATAACTGTAGATTATAAAAAGGGAGCCGTACTTGGGTGCTCCATTGGAACATAGTCAACTGCTATGTCCAGAGTTCCAGGAATAGTTTGTAATTTACTTGTCTTCTCAGCCCTACACAAACATGGTATACAGCACAAAGAAGCAACCAGGGAGAACCAGGTTTAGTCACAGATTGGATATTGTGAGAAGTGTCCTTTATTAGTTAAACATGTGGTCAATGTACCTTCTGTACTCATTTATTAGCTTTATCAGGTCATCTGTGCATATCTTGTTGCTCTCTTGTCTGAAAAGAGGTGAAAAACGAGAATCTCGATCGAGTGCCCCATGGTTGTCCTTAAACACTGATCTGTAAGAGCACAAAATAGATTTAGACAAGCAGAATACAAGATTAAATCTTTATATTTAACATCAAGACACAAACCTGACAGCCCATGCAAATGGCATCCGGTACTTCCCCAGTTTACTACAGAACTGTTTGTTGGATTTTATAATCTTCTGCACAGTCTGAAATGGATGGAATATAATTGGGTTAAAACACATGCACTGAACAAGAAGTCAAAATCTGTGTACTGTTAAATGAGAAGTCTTAATTTGTTCCAGATCTACATGTACTGACATACTGTATATGTCACAAAGCTAGTTTAATGTAGTGTCTCTGGCAGCAGGTCAGATATCTGGCAATTCATTTAACATTTTAAACAAGGAAGACTGACAAAAAAGACTCCAAACTGAAATAAATGAAAAAATGTATTATAATCTGGAAGGAAACATTTTACCTAGGAAATTGAGACTAAAGGTTCAAGACTGCAATACTTAAAACTAAGTTTGTAAAAAACATATTTATTTTCAGTATAGTATGCCAATCAAATATATTTTGAACAATGTGCCTGACCATATTATACTGTCAAATAACAGAGATGTAAGTTAGTATGTACAGTAAGTTTACATAAAATAACACAGCTTGGCTGACCTTGCTTGAGTCTGTGTTCTTGATGTATGGTTCTGTTCCACATGTAATGTTTCCCATTAACACTTTCTCCACTCGTGCCACTATCACTATATCAGTGTGGGGGTTTGTTACTGAAAAGATGGCCTGTAGACAAAACCATCAAACTGTCAGACATTCACCGTAGAAACACAAAATAAACACAACACAAAAAGGTACAGAAATTCAATATGAACCTTTTTGGGGAAGCATAGCCAGTGTTCCAAGTCCAAGCTAAGGTAGCAGTCCCCTGATTTCTTTTCAGATGGAGCACACAGACCGTTCTCTTGTCCTACGAGTCCCACTGCCTGACCATTTGTCCCGTTGCAGCACACTCCAAGCATCTGGCGCACAGTGTCGTGGTTCAAGTCCACGTTAAAGTCTGCAGAGATCTTTCTGCCTTCTCTTACGTCCATCAGAGCCAGGGACACGAAGAAAGGCTCAATCTGCAAAAACATCAGCGGGTAAGAATGAACCTGCTCCATTGCTAAACAACATTAAATTTTCCAAGGTCTAAAGCCATTTACACAGACCACAAACACAGACCACAAACATGTGTTACGAGTTATCCTTACATTAGTGACTGGACCAGTGTCATTTTCACTGAGGCAGCCTTGCAGCATGAGGTTTAGGCTACGGCAGCTTATCATAAACCTTCGGCCTAACTTTTCCTCAAACGGACGAACAGTTGGGCCATCAGATGATGGATGCTCGTTTTTTGGGCTCCTTAAAACCTGTATACAGTCAAGTACACAATTATTTAGAACATATATTTTATGGACAGAAAATGTTATAAACTTATTATACGTACAGGGGTGTCTGGGTCAAGCGAGAAAAGATTTAATCTCTCTTCTCTCCTGGCACAGCGGATTCCCTCGTCTGTCTCTGCAATATACTGAGCAAGAAAAAATGAAAATGTGCTTTATTAGTTTCAGCTCCCATTTGCATTAGTGATATCTGTGTTTTTTATATACTGGTACATTATTAGATACTATGAATGTCATGTATTAGCACCAATATAGTGTATACAAAAGAATAAACAAACTCATGCTGTTTACAGTTTACCTAATTATTTGCATGCCGGTTATTATAATCTGATAAGTATGAACTATGACTAAATAGTTAAAGAAATTCTTCAAAAACAAACCTTTGCCAACTCAGGATTGATACCATTCTCAGTTGTGTCTTCATTTTCCTGCAAACAGTCATCACCCAGCGACATATCAAACACATCTAGAAAAAGAATATAGAAAATTTCCTCATTCTAACTCTACAGTATATTGGGCAGTTCAATTTCCCACATCAATACAGCAAAGATATTCATTTTATATAACTGAACTTAGGTTAGTAATATCCATTCTGAAAGTAAAGTATGAATGACATGCACACTAGTCCTGAAATACTGTGATGTGTTTAGTGGTGGTCGGAGAGACAGTATGCCCCAGGGCAGCAGTAGTTTCCACTACAAATAATTGTATCAGATTAAAATACCTTTTGGGTACCGGGTTGAAATTTGACAAAAAAAGAGAACAAACTAACCTGACTGACGATGCTCTGTCAGGTCCACACTCTTACGGTCTGGGACAGGCCCATCATGTGGTGGACTGATTTGTAAAATGCGGGTCAAAGTGCTGATCCACTCCTCCATGTCCTGCTCACTCTCCGCGGCCAGCACGAAGTATGTCACCTCATTCATCTTCAGCTCAAAGGCATGTTTCCTTAGTCGGTTGTTCTGGGGAAAAAACACACTACTTATGTGTCTCAAAAATAAAACATTTTCTTATATTAAACTTCATAAAACCTACCTGTACTACACCTGTGCATGAGTCGAGGAAGATGCACCCTTTAGGCTCTTTTGAGATCTTTTCATCTTTGTAGAAGTTCATGATGTAGGAATTGTCTGTCAACTGTGTCAGCTGAAAATATCTTCTCTTGAAAGACTGCACGAAGAGCACATGTGCCACATGTAACTGTTAGCTGAAGTAAAAGTCATCCTGAGGCTAATATTTTTATTGCTTCAGATCTGACCCAGTCTTATCTTGTTTGTTTGTTTGTTTGTTTGTTGTAACATGTGGTTAATACTATGGCTGGGAATTACAGGATTCCTCATCTCACGTTTCGATATGATCAGCAATACATTGCTCATGATAACAATAATATCACAATATAGCAATATAACTAACACTGTTTTTAAGTAACAATTAAATGTATTTTACAAACAAGTCTACTTTCTCCAAGACAACATACAAAATGTAAACACTGCCTGATTTCAATTTTGTGAAATATAAAAATAGTATTAATTATGATATAGTAGTGATACAGCAACCTGCTGTTTCTCTAGTATCACCAAGTATCAAAATATATCACATTATCAATATTTTGTCCCACCCCTAGTAAATCTTCAAGTCCCATAAGTGTTACCGTTTTAAACCACAACAAAAAAAAAAGGTGTGCAGACAGCTGAACATTTCCTTACCCGCACAGTGATACTATTGTTGACAGTGCTGTTAAAGTTCCCCTTGTATAGCCAGCCTGAGCGAAACACCCCATTGCCTCCTCCTCCAACTCCACCTCCTTTAGAAGAGGACAGAGAGGTGGTGTCCTGTAAACACAAACATCACTTTCAACAAGCAGACAATCAATAGAAAGAATAAACTTTCTAGGCTTATTACATTGTCTAAAGGACATTTTTCGTCTAAATTATGTTGTGCTACGAGCTAAGTGCTTTTGTAGTGTATTTCTAATAACTTAAGCTGCACTAAACCAATTTAAAACAAGTGGTGCAGGATGTTTCAAGCATGTAATACATTCATACTGAAAGGAGTTTTTCCAAAGATGCTCTTACTGACCTCATCCTTGTCTTCATAGTCGATCTCAAAAGAGTGGGATGGCAATTTCTCAGCTTTGAATAGTTTTCTATAAATAATAAAACAGACTTAGAAAAGTACAAGAAAATTATATGAAGACTGAATGCACTTTATTTAAGTGCTGCAAAATGGGTTTTGGTGTTTGACCTGGCTCTATCTGTCTTTGTCAAAAGTCAACTATAGGTAACCCTCACATTGAATTGCACCAGTGATTTCACAGTCTGACCCGCCTCATTGTCTGAGCTTCAGGCTTTGTGTCTGTGCTGTCAACTGGACACAACTAGAAAACAAGACTCGGGCGACCTTCTGCTTGAGTTTTATTGATGTCAAAGCAGAAAGAAAAATGTCTTAGGTAAACTGTCACAAAATGTAGTCAGTTTGGGTGATTTAATGACCCAGGGATTGTAACAGGGCACTTATAAGATATAAAATAAACAGTAAGACCATGCTAATAGACTACATCCTGTTCAAAGACCTATCTAACTATGTCAGTCTTTAGGTCATGTGAACAGAACAAAAACTACAGTGGCATGAAGAGGGACATTCCTGTGGTGGTGAACAGCCTCTCTGGGACTGAGAGCTCTGAATGACAGGACCATTTAAACAAGTCACTCATCATGAATAGGTGTCACAGGAGAATATATTTTTACAAGTGAAAGAGGAATTTGTATTGATTAAAATAAATAAATACATATATATATATATATACAAATAAATATGTATGAAGATGAAGAAACTACTATTTAGTTCTTGTTTCTATCCTTATAAACCCGTGATTATTATAACATGTTTGTACAGTGCATTTCACAAAACTTCAATGTTTTGTTCAGAGTTGCATTACCTGGGCAGCAGGCGGTAGTCTCCAGCATAGTCTTCATACATGAACTGGACTACATTCAGGTCAGAGTTGTAATATTTACAGGCCTAAAGAAAAGATCAGAATAAAATAAACAGTTAACACTAGTGACATTACTAATATCACCCTAGTCATTGTGTCAAGTAAGCGGTCAGCACTTGCTGGGGAACTTCCGTCCAAACTGATATGCTTACCAATAAAACACTAAAGATCATGCTTTAAGGTGTTAAATGAGTTTTGACAGTCTTACCACATATACGAAGTTGACAGACAAGGCAGTAGAAAAGTCATTCATTTCAAGTATGTAAAAGTATTGTAAACAAGACTGTGAAACCACTGTAACAACATCTTCCTCCTCACCTGTCTGACCAGCAGACATTCAGCCTGGACCTCTGCCCCTTCAGGGACAGTGGATGCCAGAGTCCTCCTCTCCTGAGGCACAGTGGAAACCTGTGCAGAAATTGTAGACATAATAGATTGCAATTAACAAGCAAATCACTTCTGTGCATAATGTTAAAAGAAAATTGAGCAAAAGAGAATGGAACATTTTGTTTTGATTAATTTGTGCTGCTCTAGAGATGGATTTGAGGAATTTAAGCATTTTATAAATAAAAAATGTACTGTATAATAAATGTGAAATTAATTGTGTCAAGAAATACATGATGAGAAATACAGCTGACCAATCATTTTGTTCCATCTTATACAACATTGTTTGCTCAGACAAACCCAAAATGTAACCACTGACCTCAGTTCCTTGTTCATTGACGTTTATCAAAATAACGCCATAGAACAATTTTAGCATGTTACTGCTCTTACCGAGAAGTCATTGTCTGGAAATAGAAGCAGGTCTCTTAGAGGGTCCTCTTTCAACTCATCACCGAGCTCAGATATGACAGCCTCATAGTCCAAAGGGTCGATCAACTTAGGCTTTTCCTGCTGTAAACACAAACAAATAGTAA
Source organism: Hypseleotris klunzingeri (assembly GCA_036025195.1). NCBI lineage: Eukaryota > Metazoa > Chordata > Actinopteri > Gobiiformes > Eleotridae > Hypseleotris > Hypseleotris klunzingeri. The sequence goes on from JAVQJW010253607.1 coordinate 12,024, forward strand.
TGATTAATAAATACATGTGAAAAAAAGACATATACTACTTTAGATTTCCACAAAAACACAAAGAACAAATGATTGTTACAAGTATGCAACATTTATAATGAGAGGACATATCTAACAACAATAACAAACTTTCTTTTAGAAAACTTAATATGATGCTATTTATGCATTTTAGCAGCAGATCAAGAGGAAGTAGGTCACAATAGTTGAACTGAAGTGCACACAATCATAATACTAAATACACAAATCAATAAAATGCAGTGTTATGTTGCTAGGCACACTCATAAAGCAGGAAGTAAAACACATGAAGTGAAATGTTCTTCACACTTTGCAATTAAACCGTTTTACAGCTCTAAGGTATGAAAGGTTACCTGAGGCTAAAAGGAAAAGTAGTTATGATAGATTTAAGGCCTATGGCTCAGGTTTTGCAGGTGGTACAACAATGCACAGAGCAATATCCAGAATTTATTGTTGGGTAAATTAGTTCTGTCATTCAGAGAACAGAGTGGAAACAGCAGCAAAAGCAAAACACAAACTGAAAGAGGCTGTGGTCAGAGGCAGAGGAAGTAATGATCTCTGGTTTGGTTCAAACACACACAAGCTTCAACGCTCTGAGAGACTAAATATATATGTGGCCGGTTTTAAGGGGGAAAAAATGTGCTTAAAAATTTTAACCTTTTAAATATACATGGTTTAAGTTATAATATACAAGCTACCTCAAGTCTGAAAACAGCATATACTAAGTAATACAGGTGTGCAAACAACATCTATGCATTCACTATTACTCTGCTATGACTCATGCGACATCAGAGCACCTGCTTTAAGGGACTTTTACCTTTATATCTCAACTTATCTTAACTTATATTCTTTTAGGAAACACAACAAAACAAATGATTGTCTGGTGAGAGTTACACATTAATATGTATAATAATAACAAATAAAAGCCACAATGAGCAAAATAAAAAGTATAAACACATACAATACTCAGTCGGGTGAAAGTCGAGCGCACACGCTTGGTCTGTTTTCTCTTCCTGAAAGTGATTTTGCTTCTGAAGCTCATTGCTTCAAATTAATAAAAAAGAAAGATAAAAAGTAAAACAAGAGATTTGGATAGTAAGAAATAATACCAGTGTTTTGGGCTTGTGATCTATGAGAAGCAGAAGTAGAATGAACAGGTTTTAGATTGGTGGTTCAGTACACGTGGATGGAGAGGAAGCTGACGTCCAACGCACATTTTTACCACAAGCACAACACACGTACATAAGCAAAAAGTCAGAAAATCCCCAGACAATCATCCACCACTGGTTTCCACACTTTATTTTTGCCTAACTATATTTAACCAGTCGATCTTTTCTTTTTTACGTGAACATGTAAAAAGCAAATTGGGGTAACACTTTATTTTATATTATCCCTTTGTATCTACCTCATTATATACAATGTAATACACTGTGTAACAA
>JAVQJW010254221.1:0-10488 GCA_036025195.1 Hypseleotris klunzingeri
TTCTGCATTAGCACATAAATATACAATGTATTTAATTCTGCTTAACTTCCAGAGAAAACAAATCGAGTATGTGCTCAACTTGTTTTTTACAAACCTCAAACATGTCAATACCAAATTTGTGGTGTACACATCCGGATACATCTAGCATACAATATTTTTATGTTCAAAAGTTCCAACAGTTCATTCTTCAAATCAAAGCTTCTATGTAAGAAACTCCTTTAAGCACGCTACTCCTCCAGTTATTGTCCCAATGTTTTCATATTAAAATCACTTCCACTCCGGCTGGATCTACAATGTTGTCCACAGCGTTGAGTCCGTTCGTGATTGGTCGATGCTCCACACTATCCGGCCTGTCAGTGGCTGGTGACTGGAACCCACTATCGTCATGGGAACTATAATCCGTCACCTGGATTTGCTGTGTAGGTGGGACGTCCGAATCTGAATCTGGCCCATACATGTTCCCATCACTGTCTTCTTCTTCCACTGCAATTTCCAATTCGCGGATTGCATTTTTAATCGCGGCTTCCTCTTCCTGTCTTTTGCTGCCCATTAGCTGCTGTAGCAAACTTTGTGGTGACTTTTTGCTTGAGTCAATTTCAGGACATGTCTCAGTTTTTGTCTCTATAAAGTTTTCTATTTGCGGAGATGTTATGGTATTTTCAATCATTAATAATTTTTCATTTTCCATGTCAATATCTGGGAATGCTTTGGTAATTGGAGAGGGCTCTTTTTGTGAATCAATTTCTGTCTCATTCTCTATTTTGATTACATTTTCTGGGACTTTTTCCTCTTCCATTATCACATTTTCCTTGTTGATTTGCGGGACTGTTTTGATAACTGGAGATAGATCTTTTTCCACATTATTTTCTGTGAGATTTCTTACTTTGATAGAACTTCGTGGGACTTTGTCTAACATTGTGGTCACATGGGTCACGTCTTCTTGTATCCCGTCTCCCATGACTACTGTTCCCGTTTTGAGTTCTGTCCCATTTGACACATCTTCCTCTTCAGATACCGGCAAAACTACTTGGACCACTGGATTGATCAAGTCTCGAATTAGATTGACGCTATCAGGTGACTTCAAATCCTGCAATTCCTCATCTTGGCTTGATATGCTGTCTTCCTCTGGGATAAAATCCACTCCCGGGACATCCAGACAGGATTCATAAGGAAATGGAACACCCTCAATTTGGATCATGGATACAACTTGTCTGCGCTTTCTACTGGAAGTCGTTCCTCGTTCTGTGCCACAGGTTTTGATTTCCTCTGTAGACCCGGTTTGGTCCATGATTGGAGATTCCTCATCTGTAAATTTGGAGCTCCAGTCCACCGGGTCTTTTTCTCCGAGCAGGTGCAGATTTGAGTCGCTGCCGGTCAGGACGATACTGTCCCGGTAAAGGTTGTGTCTCCTCTGGACTGCAGCCTCCTTCACAGCTGGAAAAGTAAAGAAACAAGAATTTTGTTTACATTTTGTTGTTAGCCATCTCCTGAATACATTTACAATATATTGGAAAAAAAGGCACAATAGCACCCCCTACAGAATTATTAAATGTGTTTTTGAAACTGGAAATCCTGATATTCTGGAATAGATAATAGATGATACAGTCTCTACCAGAGTGCTCCTGTCTTTGGAATTGTGTGATTGTACAAATAAAGCCCATAGAAGATTAAATTTTTTTCTCAGTTGACTTCTGTTATGTTGTATTACTTGACTGGCTAATTATTTATCCAAAAACTGGTAGTGCAGCTTTAAATAGACTTATTAATAATGTGAACAGTGAGCAATTCAGACAAAAAGCAATATTCTCACCAGACATGATGTCCTTGCTGACGGACTGCAGCACCACCTCCTCATACAAGTTCTCCACCAACAAGAACCGAGAGAAGTCCTCAAAGATCATCTCCTGAAACTGTGGCAACTCCTACAGTGCGGAAAGAGGATGTTAAAAAAAAATAATGATTCATTTAATATCCTTAAATATTCCAGTAGTCTTCCTGACCGGAGAGCAGGAAGGAGCCAGTTGCTGCAGCATGTAGGGAACAATGATCTGAAGCAGTGCCTCTCGGAAAAACTTCTTACGGACTGTGCTGCTGTCGTAATCATATTTCTGAAAACAAAAACAGTATTAAAGAATAAAACATAAGATTAAAAGATAAACTGCTTACTATCACCGAAATAACCATTCTCTATTGTACATTAAAAAAAACATCATATGTAAATGTATTTATGTCACCTTGAGTACTCTGTCCTGACACTTCTGGATGGTCTTGCACAGATCACTCTCTCCCTGAGATTCCAGCAACTGGTTTAACAGCTGTTCGAATGTGTACACAGCATTGTCCATTTGCTGAAAGAAAAAGATGTATAGTTGTCAAAGAATATATTTAGTTTTTCACCAACTAGTTTTCAAGTTACTTTAATAAGAATTTGAATGAATTAGTTGCATTGAGGGTTCCTGATGTGAGTGGTTTGGCTTTGATTACTGACCAGCAGGTGGAGACAGAGACCTCACTACAGATTTTAAAAGTACTAGCAGATCTATCCAAGCAGCACCATTTGAAAAGCTTGATGGAGTCAGCTCAATATGTTGTACTTGTATCAAAGCCCTAGTCCCTAATGTAGTATATTTTCCTTATTTCCACCATTGAACTTGTGTAGTATGAGACTATGGGTGTGATTATTGCCCGACCTCTCCCATGAGGATCTGAGCTCTGCCGATGAAGACTTCAGGGCTGGACACATCGAACTTTTGCTGCAGTTCGTCCAGGTTCAGCTCCTCCACCACAGCGTAACAACTCTGCATCTTCACCGGGTGGAAGGCCAGCATCGACACACGCTCCATCTGCTATCAGGGATGTGAAATATTACTGTTATTTTACATTTTGGGATTTTGTAGTCCAACAAGCAAGCTTTTTTATTTTTGCAGTTACTTAGAAGAGAGTGTTTTTTCTATGTTAAGTACTGTACTGTTCATTATTCTATATCAGAGTATTGCATCGTAAAATGGTCGAGCAAAAAAAGGCTGCTCTAGTGTGACATAATTTAAAACCTGCCTAAAACATATTTAAGACCAACTTCACACCCCAAATCGTTAAATCAACTTTTATTACTCAATAAGACACCCTCTATATAGAGTTTTATATATACTGTCCAGGATTATACAGTAAATGGTGATGAAGACTCCCTGTACCTCTCCCAGTTTGTCCTTGTCCTGGTCCAGTGAGTTCTTGCTGAGCTCCACCAGTTCTTTGAAGAACACGTCTCGGACCTCAGAGAAGCCCCGGCTCGTGGGCTCCATCAGGGCCTCCAGGATGGAGCTGACGTAGGGCTGGACACTGGTCCGCAAGAGCTGCTCTGCCTTCGGGAGCACCACAGCTATAGCATAGTGGACAGTTTAGTAAATACAGTACAGGCCTATAGCAATTCTGATATAAAAACAAACCCTAGTCCTCAGTTTTAACAGTCTGGGCACCTTTAAGGGTTATATGACTACAGAAGCAACCAAAGCGTCCATGGTTCCAGCCCTATACTTTTTGCCTTTACTTGACAGAATAGTGGAAATGTGACAGGAAATTATGGAGGAGAGAGCAGTGTGAGACAACTAGGTGAGCTGTAAAAGTTAATGTGCAGGAGTTTTATCAACTGAGCTAATTGTCACACTCCCTTTCCTTTTTTTTTTACATTTGTTTTCTGTTTAAGGTACTAAAACTAATCATCTGACAAAGTTCCCCCTCCTTTTACTGGATGCTTTGGAGTTTTCACTGTTAGCAATTTTAGCGATTATATCCATCACTGTTGTTTGTTGAGCTTATAAGGTCACAAAAGTCATGTAGATACAAAGCCATTCTGTCACATTGGGAGGGAACCTTTCAATATTCAAAGCTTGTAAACAAACAGGCTGTACACTGGGTAGGGCTCTAACTTTGAGGAAGCCAAGAAGTCCAAACAATAGACTTAGAGCAGGTTTGAATGGTTGGTATGTACATCTTAGCTTATGTGAGATATTTGTAACATCATTTAAATGGTATGATAAAAGGTGATGTTAAAATCAGGTTTGCATTTGAAAAACACCCCCTAGCCACTTCATCAAGGTGGCTGTACACCGAGATCCTAGACCTACAAATTGATCTCTACATGACAAATAACAAAACTAAAATACCTTACGGCCAATTACTCTTTTACCTATGAGGCCAATATCAACTAAAGACCACAATAAGTAAGCCACATCACACTGGACTCATTTGAACCTGGTTGTAAGTGACATCCACCTGCTTGTGTCTCTGTGTAAACACTGTTAAATGCATCGCTGCTTGTAACATGATCTTAGCGACCTCTGTCTCCTGTCTCATTCTTCTCCAGTGTTTTGCTTCTGTCAAATCTATCATACAGTTCAGCAATCTGTCTGGCTACAGCCTTTAAACACTGGTATCAAGTTACCACTTATGTGGAAAGTTGGCATTGACCGAACATTTCCTCCTTACTGTATGTTTTATCAGCAGATATCAACTATGTAAACTTTTTCTTTCAGTTACAGTCCAGTTCTAGCTAAAGTAAAGTGATCAGACCACATTCCACTGACACCGTATTTTGACTTCAGGTTGAAATAAAAACTACAACTAACCTCAATGTATTAACATATCTAGGTTAGTGGTTCTCAAACAGTTGTAAGTCCCACTTTTGAGTTGAGTTACCCCCCTTGTTTTGGTTGGGGGTTGGATCTGATGCATGCTTAGTCTGTAATCTAGATCTGGATTAGATCTCATTTGGACCTATTGTAGACCTGATTATGTATGTGCATAGCAGATATGCACATACATAGCAGATTTAGATCTGCTTTCAACCTTGTAATTATCTGGTTTAAAATCGGTTCAGTGTTATGTTGTTATGAGCAGATAAATAATGCCATTTAATTTATTACATTATATTACATCACAGATGATGAAAGTTACATATTTGAAGGTCATTTGATCTTAGTTATATAATATTTTAGGTTTATATTTCTGATTAGACATATTTGGGAAAGAAATGTCTATGCCTTTAGTTTTTCCTATATTCTTGGATATCGGATATCAGTCGACCCACAAAAGCCCAAATTACGGGATCTGTATCGGAACTGAAAATGCCTGATTGGTGCTTCTCTACTTGCAAGAACATTTTAGTACAGACACCCCTATCCACCTCTTGTAATTAAAGTATTAGTGTTACCTTTAATCTTGTTGGAGACATGTTCTTTGGACGTGATGATCTGGTCCATGTCCGTCCTCAGAGCAGCGTCCAGGGGTCCACTCTGAGCATCACAAGCCTCAGACAGAGCCTCGTACCGGGCTGTGGTCTGATCCAGTACCTGCTTGTACACTGCTCCACAAATCTATAAAAAAAGTCATCATTACATTAGGACTGACAGCCTTTAGTCGCTTATTTGATCAATTGTTCAGTGAGATCTAAGTTTACTAAAATTATATTGGTTAATTAGTTGCAGTAGCAGGATCAGTGGAGTTAGTCTAATATATTACTTGATAACATTAGATTTTCATTATTTAAGATAACAGCTCTAGTCTTTAGGTACTTTTTAGGTATTATGTTTTACTGTCAACTGTTTTTTGTGACCAAATCAATTTTACATCTCTTCTTTGTATTTATTCTCTGACAAGCCCCGTCCCTTTGCAATAGTGCTTTAGGCGATTCATACTGGACATGACTTTAGTCAACTAACAATTTATTTAGTCGTCTACAGCCCTACATTACATTTACCTGGTTGTAAACACTAAAACAAAACACAAATATTCAGACTTACCAGCATCCAGCTCCTCTGTCTCTGCTGCAGCTTCCCTTTAAGGCGAGGAGTGATCATCTCCTTTAGCTTTGGGTGTAGACTCTCCATCACCAGGTTGGCCAGAATCTACAATAAACACAATGATTAACTCTATTTACAAATGCTAGAGGGACAAATGAAGTATGAGTAATTAAATTTTGCCCGTCCGTAGTTAACCAGTACTGTGCAAATGATTAAGACAATTGTTGACAAATTAAATTGAGAATCAGTGCTTTCAAAATCATTTGTTTTGTGTTGCAAAATGCGTAATCCCATAGAAGTGGCCCTGGATCACTGTCTGAATCAATTTTTTTTACACTATCGTTCCTCTGTGACATAGGCGCACGGTCTACTGTATATATAAAAACTCTCACGTCATCCTAGCTAACCACAATACTACACAGCAAAATATATTTTAGGGGATTTTGAGTCCTCTTGAAACAATAAAGGTTCTTCCATATATCTTGTAAATTTTTTGTCCCATTTAGTAATTCGTAAATTTGTAAAGTCATGCCTGCCATGACCCAGGCTCTGTCCAGTTCTTATGTAAGCGTGTGCATGTTTTGTATGTTTTCTGGTTCACAGCTGATCTCCTCCTCCACCCAGGTGTAAACAGGGCTGGTCTCAGAGATACACAGAGGCTGGATTGAGGAGCGGGGGCCACAGGAAGTGAACTGCCCTCTCACCAAAACAACAAACCCTTATCCAGCTCCACACGCTGCCTGAACTAACATTTGGATACACGTGTCACTAAGATTCAAGCTAATACAACAGTGAGTATTAGTTACACAAATCGCAAAACATATGTGAACTGGAAAGCACGGTAACACTTTATTTTACATTAACCCTCAACTACATTGTACCTGGGTCATTAAGTACAAAACACTGTGTAACAAATTGGAATAACATGTAACTACATTGTAACTTTATGTATGTACAACGTAATAAATTGCAATTAACTGCCCATTGTCCTGGTTTACACCACCTAAGGCCCATAGTTGCTTACAAAAAAGATGCATACAGATATAGGATACAATATTTGGACTGTCTGACTATTCAAAACTCAGAAAACTATTTATTATCGAAAGTGCGTCTATGATAGAAAACTGGCAGCAAACTTATGTTCCAAATTGTTGCGTGGTTGTTAAGTTTCACCTTTTTTTTTTACAACACTTAAAAAATTTCTCGCAGCTTTACAGAAGATGCCAGGTACAACTCCCGGGTGGACTCCGGCATTACTCAAAATCAATATCGCCGGAAAAAACCGCAAAATGAATAATAATTTTTTTTTCTCAATCTCTGGTGGGTGCTAAGAAAATGCTTGGGAGGTAGGATGAAAAGGCAAAAGGTTTCCCAGACCAGGCGAACGTTTTAGTGGATTTTTTTTTTTTCGCCCTCGGTGGCTAAACAAATGAATGGTGTTTATGAGAAAAAGTGGAGGGAAAATAAATCGATAGAAAGATGCCCAGGCATAGAGCACAAGCACCTGCCTGGCCAAAAGTGACCCCAGGCTTCCTACGCGGGAGTGAGATGGCGAGAGAGTAAGGAGGGGTGACCAACAAGGGTTGAGATGCTCGAAAAATAACGTTTTTTTGTAAAGTTGGATAAAAGGCAGTTTGTGGAGATTGAGATATTGATAGTGTGTGTGGACTCTTGTGGCATTTTAAGATTTGAAAACTCAGGATTAAATAATGTATTGAAACAAGTCTGAACCAAAATAAGGATTGTTAAGTAGGTAGACACAAGGAGTAAACAGGGACTAAAACAAAACTAAAACAGAACTACGAATGAGGTCTAGACAAAAAAAGCATGTTCAGATTTCTAAAGTAGATCTAATACAGTTTAAACTCCAAGATTAATTTGGGATTAAACAAACTAAACCCGGTCTAAATCAGAAAAAGTCTAAATGAACTAAATCAGATGTAATCCAAGTCAAAAACAAGGTCTAAACTTAAACAAGGACTAAATCAAGTTGACACAAGGATTGAGGCAGGACTTAACCAACAAAAAATGCAATATATGTATTGTGCAATGTCCCTGTCAAATAAATACATAAATAAATTTAAAAAAATATTTTTTAAAATGTTGGCGTTGTATTTTAGATTTTTTATGTCACCAGGTGAGTTGGAGATTACAGAGGACAGCCATACTGGTCTACAACAGGTTTTTAGTTTTGGTCATCTCTTTGGCCTCCCATCCAAGTCTTCTTCTTTTTCCTGGCCAGCCACCCTCCTCCCGTCCCCTCCCTCTCTGTCGTCTCTTTGCGCCCTTGGCAAATGAAAGGTCAAAGACGCTGCAGTGATTAATGAGCAGTAGACTCTAGGATCTCTCTGTCAACCCCCCACCAGTCGCCAACTCGCCCCCACAACCCCCCCACATGGCCTCTCCGCTTCTTGCATTATTTCATCTGCTAATCTCAACACAACACTACTTAGTATGTCACCATCAGCAGGGCCGTACACAGAATTACAGACATACTGAGGCCCAGAAAGAGATTTTTAGGGTGACTTAACGGTATCATTCTACATTCATCTGTAGGGTCATCTGAGGGAAACTGGTCCTGGTTTCGATACAGTTTTGGTTTAATTCTTATACAGACAAGATTAGTCCTGGTTTGGAACTGGTTTAATTCTGGGTTTGGCCCAACATAATGGTTTTAATCTAAGTTTAGACCAAATTTAGTTCTGGTTTAGTTACTTACTTTCCTTTCTCCTTCTATTATTTGATCTGCTAATCCCACAAAACACTACCTTTGTCATTGTGATTAAAACTCTTTTTTTTTTTTTGGTAGATAAGTAGACTGTCCATTATCACACTATCAAAAGGGAAAAGAATGACTGTTTTTAGGGTGTTGTTGTGTAAATGGCAGCCCACTTCCATCTTGCTTTTCAGCTTGAGAATGCCGGAACCAAATCTTAATGATTTTATAGTGTACTCCGAGCACAAAGTATCCACTTCACAAACTTGGTGGTATTATGGCGTCGGTGAATGTAATCAGTGGCGCTCCTTTCTCGGCATAGATGACACTTGACGGACTCTGACCAACTGTTTATTTGAAAAGGTAATGAAATATTTACTCTCGGTTGCTGTGCAGATTAGCACAAGTAATTGACTGCAATACACAAGTATGTATAGTATACTAGGAGTGAGAGAGAGAGGGAGAGACTTGAAGGGCCCCTCATGCTTGAATGCAGATCTTCCGCACACAATAGGCCTGTTAGTGCGCCAGAGTTTCTGCCTGTCACTTTCTCTCCACATGTTGCTTTTTCTTTCAGATATAAGTGGGTCTAATGCTGAACAAATAGTGGAAATCAGAAGCCACTGAGAATCATTTGCCTCTGCTTTTCCCATGGCTCCCCAAATAGACACCCAACCTCTCAGACAGAGGGAGCAGAGGGGCGATTGGACAGAAAAAGGGGGCGAAATAGAAACAAGAAGAAAAGAAAAAAATCTAACTCAATGAGCAAAACAATTTTGTCACCACAAGCACATCCAATTGAAAAGTCTCCTGGACAGGGAAGAGCTGGACTTGTCAGATCAGACCACGGCAGTGAATAGATCCGAGCGGGCTTCAATTGGCATCAGGTGTGGGCTTCCCCTGGCCCGGTGATAGGCTCCCGCATTGTGCTGGCTAGACATTTGGCCATTTTCAAATATAATGGGAGAAATGAATGCAAATGAGTGAGTGGACTGAAATGTATTTAAATGCAGATTGAATGGGGGGGCTCTGCGTAGGGCCTGATAACAAGTTGCTTTAGGAGAAGGGCCACATTGTGTTGGATCATCCCTCCAGCCCCCACCGCTGCCTGTCCCCAGACCGGCAGTCCTGTTCTCTTTCTCCCTCTGTTGCACTTGTTTCTCATAAGGGGCCATTGTTCACTGGGTAAACTCTCTCCAAACTATTTACATTACTCATTTATTTGAATTTCAAATATTTTGCCAGCTTTTTCTCTTTTGGTATATAGCACCTGCAGCTGACCGCCTTGGGCTATCCCATAAAAACAGTAATTGAGGGAGAATGGGGGCTGCAGTGGTAAAAAAAAGATTCAGTCCTTAATGATAATGTTACTTATGTCCATATAGCCTCATTAGAAGCAGTGAAGCAGCAGTAGCATGTGTTCCGCAAACAAGTTCTCCCCCTGCCCACTGCCGGTCGACCGCTAGCCCACGGCGATCCATCTTCTCAAACGTCTCCTTCCCATATTTAAAGAGCTCTCGTTACAGCCTTTCCCAGACCTGTGAATTTATGGTGCACTCCGAGCGGTTAGCATAATCGCCCAGAATGCAGTCATTTCAGCGGGAATGTGGGAATTAGGGCAGGGGAGAAAAGAAAAGCTGTTGGTGTGTTAATTGAATTTTATAAGAATCCATTCGGAGCAGCCCTGCCTCGTTCACTGAGCGCAGTGTGGATGCAAATTATTTTTTTACTCTTAATTTTATTTTTGTTGATTTTTCAAAGGGATAATTGAAAAAGACCTATCCTTGATGCTAAGCAGCGTTTAGAGATACTTGTGTCTACTTCCTTGTACTCTCTGATCTTTGCAAATAAAACAAGCAAGTGGAAAACAAGAGGGCTGTTTTCTTTGCATGAATTAAACAGCTTTTTTCTTTTTTTTTCTCTTCTGCATTAAAAATACAATTTACATGCAATTAAATTTTATTAATTAGTGACACT
>JAVQJW010254452.1:0-13052 GCA_036025195.1 Hypseleotris klunzingeri
TAGTAGTTATGTTTTGTTTTGTCTGTGTAGAGAATTAGTAAAGTACAATATTTATTGCAGGAGAAACGGACTTTTCCTACTTTGAACTTCCTTGGTGGAGGTCTGTGCTCTTGTAGTGCTTTCTAGTGTTTTGCTTTACTGTAACAGTATGCTGCACATGATATAACAATAACAATATACATCTTATGAAATGTTGCCAACTGACTTTTCCTACTTTGTCTGAGCTGCCTTGGTGGACGGCTGAACTCTCCTAGCACTAGGTGAGTGCAGGGATTTGTACTCTACTCAGCAGGAGCCCAGTTTTAGGAGGGATGAAGTGGGGGATGGGTCTCTGACTGTCTGACAACAGAGAAGCAGCATAGGGAGGAGAAGTGGATATTCTTAAAAAAATCCTACGTCCCAAAATGTAATCATTTCTTCTCTGTGTCATCCCTGGCCTTCCCTGAAAGTTTAATCCAAATCCGTGCAGTAGTATTTGTGTAATGTTGCTAACAGACACATACGCACACACACACAACAGACCCGATCACATAACCTTCTGGCAGAGGTAATAATAATGTTGTGAATGTTAAAGTGCCTTTGTGCTACATAGACTCAGTTGGGATTGTGCAGAGGATCCCGCTGGAGGGGGAGGGACAGTTTTAAACAGGGGTTAAGGAGCTGCTGTGGTTGCTAGGCATCCGGGCTAAGGAATGCATATCTGTTTTGGGTATGAGTGCAATGCAACATCTACAGCCATCCACAGAGGGCAGCCGTACTCCTCCACATTTGACTGTAGTGAAAAAAGGCCCAGGATGCCTCAAATAATCCCCTTTAATACCCATCTGCACTTGATATTCTGATCTCTGATTGGATGGTTGAAGTGCTGCTGCTGTCTGTGATAGCTGATTCGTCTTGCTGAGTGTTTAGTGAGTGAGGTTTTCAAGCCAAGCCTCCAGGGAACTGCTGTGGCATAATGACCCATGACGAGGCAAGGCCCTGTATCGGCTTACAAAAACAGCTGAGAAGATCTACAAGAACACAGAGTGGACAAACCAAAGAAAACTGCCACACAGCCTCACATGACCTTATCGGTTTGATGGTCGCTCCTCATTCTAAGGTTATTTGTAAGAAGAGCAGCATCTTGGGACTATCTGTGTGTGAGACACCTGAGAAATGGTCTGATTAAAGAAATACATGGTGGATGGGGAAAGCCTCTCAGAGCAGCTGCGCATTGCACTGCCTCTGCACCCCTGTGTGCCTCCGTCAGTATCAGCAGGCGAGTGTGAGGGAGCAGCGGAGGAGAGGAGGAAGGGGGCGTGTTGATGTGTGTGCTCCAGTGCACAGCTCCAGTCGTGTGAGCCCAATGCTGCTGGCTCGCTCTCTCTCTTTCTCTCCTGCTCTGCGCTGCCTGGTTGTGCCTCTTTCTGCCAAGCATTGATGAACCATTTTATGCTACGGAGCTGCCATATACATCGTCCAGGTCTCGCGGCTGGCTCCTCTGCTGTCCTACCGCCACCGTTACGGATATGGCTACTGGTGCACTTCTCCTTTAGCGGCTGATGCTGAGGTACTGTACCGTCTACCGTGTGATGTCAAACTGTATCTGTTTTTACAACATACACCGCTTGTTGTGTTGGCTCTGCTGCAACGAGCTGTGGTGCCTCTGTTGCCAGGTTAAGAATTATGGTAACATGTCAGTGTCCCGGCAGCTACATTCATTGAACATTTCCGCTTGCAGTTTTGCCTTGTATTCTTCTGGATTGTCCTGTTTTAACACATGGACAGTAAAGAAGAGATAGAGGACACTGCACATCATTTGTATGCAAAAGGTTTTTCCCATCCTATTTCAGTGATTCTGATTTCTGTTTGTTTTTTAGACAGAACAGCCTGGTGAGTGTGTTTATGAGTGACATAATATAATCTTTGGGGCTGACTCCATTTGGCTGTAGGCTGTTATAACAATTACAATCCAAGGTGTTTAGTGTAGAATCAGTGTCCTAAGAATTCAGTAGTGTCAACTTGTAACAGTAGGAAACTGTTTTATTGGTGTGTGCATATGGATGCTAATGGGTTTACGGCTGTCATGCATTGTCATATGTATTATTCATTTTGGCTTTACAGGTGACTGTTTCCAGATGAACATTAACTGATATGGGCTGTGATTTGTTGCATCTCGAAACATGTCCTTGAATGTCATGTATTTAAGCATGATCCAGCTCGCTGATAATCACATATGTTAAAAGACAAGTGTTGTGTGTGCTTTATTAAAGGTTGTAGATGTACTATGTGATGACTATAGAGCCTATAGATGGCAGTCATGAGAAAGAATGGGCTTGTGGGTATCTATAGTGCCCAGTGAAAAGACAGTAGGCCAGTCTGTGTGTGATTTTGTCTGTCAGGAAATGTTAGATTTACGTATGAGTAGGTATGTGCGTATTTGCAGCCTTCCAAGGTCACTCATTTCAAGAGCTTCTATATTTAGGCCTGTCAGTCTTAGAATACACCAGAGGTACAAGTGATGCTCTCACAAAAAACTCCATTCATACTCTAGCTCCTCCTGCCTACCTTGACAAACAGGCATGGCCATTCATCAATTTACTGGCTAACCCTGATCCAGCAGCAAGTGACTTTTATCTTCACTATGCACAAGGAACACACACTCATGTTTGTAAGTTAAACTGCTTGCTTGTTCAATGTAAAAGAACAAGGATGGACAGAAATAAAGCAGTGAGGATGCCATAGAGAAGGTCCATCATACAGTTTTGTAGTGGATGAAGACAGCATGTTGGCATTACATGGGTGTGGCAAGATTAAACTTGTAGAAGGTCCCGGGCTCGAGTCCCGGGCTCGCTGGGGCCTTTCTGTGTGGAGTCTGCATGTTCTCCCCATGTCTGCGTAGGTTTCCTCTGGGTGCTCCGGTTTCCCCTACCACTAAAAAACATGTTGGTCAGGTCAGATTTAGGAAGTGACCAGAATCACCTTTTGCATCCGGGATTTCTTTTCTTAAAAAAACTGCATCTGTATTTGGCCTACATTTTGGGAGGTCTTTGTGGGTGCTGCGTGAGAGTAGCCTGGCCTGCTATGCCTCATGTTTTTTAATGGAAAGCAAAGTTTCTCCTCCAAAACAATAAAGAAAATAAAACAAACAATAAAGATGGCGCCTGTGTTGGAGCGAAAGTTTGATACGTCTCTCGTCTGTTTTAAATACCCAAATATGTCAACAAGAAGAAGCTACAGCTTCGCGCTACACTGTTGTCAAGTCTGCACTTTCTATGATTGGTTTATTTTGCGTTGGTTAACCTGCCCTTTTTGTGCTCTCTGCGGCAGCACTTCCAGACTAGTTGTCTGGCTGGAATAGACAGAGGACAAGTCAGGCTAGCCAGGCTAGTGTGAGAGTGCCTCTCCTCCCCCTCCTGTCTTGTGAACCTGACACCTTAAGGCTCATTTATACTGCCATTTCGTATGTAAATATATCCGTGCGTTATAAACGTATTTAACGTCAGAGCATTCATACTTCCATGCATGTCAACTTATGTTGTATGTTAAATAACCAGCAGAGGCGCTAGATGCTAGGCAAAAGCTGGAGCCGAGGAAGAATATAAACAAAAAAGATGGAAGCGTGGGAGCCTCTTTTTAACTAAATTTCTAGAGAAATACTGCATAGAATCAGGCAAAACAGCTGCGTTTTGTGTTGTATTTGAATACAATGTCTTACTTGCATGTAACTTACTATTTTTTAAAACTTCAGTCTGTACTACTGTTTGCGCTGTTGAGCAGCGCTAACTTCAGGCCAACGGATGTACCGCTCCGTTGCTAAGCTCTCTAGAGACGGACCAAAATATGCACGGAATCAACGCAGATGACGGATAGAATGCTCCATGCGTATCCGTCTGCGTTTCGAACATAGAGTATAAATGAACCTTTACCCTCAGAAGCCAAGACTGGGAAAAGCTTAAAATTACAACTGTTTGCTTTAAGAGTGTAGATGTGAAATGACATGCCTTGGCAGAGGTCTGTGCTTTTTGAGTGCTTTCCAGTTCATATCTGTTATGATTTTAAGACCTAAAGATGATAAAAAACTAAATGAATGAACAAGCTGATTCTTTAGTTACCAGATTTTTTTTTACTTTTTCCTAACAATTAATGAATTAAATACAGTATGTGCAGAAATGTAGCATTTTTTTGAGATATGGTTTATGTCTCCTAACAGTGATGTTGATGTAGATGTAATGCTAGGTGCTAACTTCAGCAGCTCAGCGTGAGAGGAGCATGGCTCAGCATGGTCCTGAGTGACTGGAGCTGTAGTAACAGCAGGATGATGCTGCTGTTGGCGCCTGGATGTGGCCTGGATAAGGCACGTGACCTCAGCCTCACAGAGTAGAGGCATTAGTGATATGAACAGCAGGGTCCACGACAGATGTTACATAACACCATCTTCACTGGGAATTCTCTGAAAAAATGGCTCCAGGAATCTCGGGGACGGCAGCCTTAGAGTGCACCATCATTGTCGGAGAAAACATTACTCGGACTTGCGCTTGGATGGCCAAGTGCAAGGGCAAAGCTGGTTTGCCCCACCACTGATTATTGTGACCTAGGGATATTTTATATTACTCAAGAAATTTAGACTTATCTGCATTTTGAGCTGTTTCTTTTAAAATTGAGTCTTGTAACACAGAGTGCATGCAATGCATTTTGTTATCCACCTTTATTTGAACAGAAATGTGTTTAGTTTTGTTCTAATCAAAAATAAAGTATATAAAAAAGAAATGTGTTTAGCTTTGTCTAATTTTTTGCTTATAATTTGAAGCTATTAATATACCAGTAGGCTACGTAGATTTGTTTTTGTTGTTGACCTTGACAATACAGGCTTTTTGAACATTGTACAAAAAAGTAGTTCACATGTTGACTGTGTCCAGACTTATTGGACAGGACAGTTTCCCTACTGATGAGCAGGAGGTCAGAGGAGAGTATCCACTAATCACCACAGGGATTTGACTGCATTCATAATCGATTTGTTTCAGGACTTGATCAGTGTACGCTGTAATATAGACTGCAGTTATATGGAAGAAGACCATTGACCTTAAGGATTTTAATGTGATGTTTGGTGGATTTAGTTGTAAAATTGTTGTAGAATAAAGTTTTTATGAGCACAATTCTGTTCTTTTTTTCACGTTTCCAATGGTGGATGTTTGTGGGGGTGGAGGTGATTATGGTGATTTTTGCCAAAATCCACAGGCAGCTGTGATTATTCATCTGGATTTGCTTTGTAATAGAAAAGCTTATCTGCTCGAGTTCAATTCATGTCTGTGCAGGTTCCTTTTGTCCTGTTAATCTGCCTACTCACATCGTACCCACATACTTTTATGACACAAATAATAAAGGCCTTTTAGACTGTCCACAGGATTTGATTTTGAGTTTGCATGTCTCCCCCTCTGTTACATGCATGTGTTAGGAGTATTGGTAAATAAATATATATTTGCCTTTATGAATGAATGTGGGAATGGTTGTCTGACTGTGAATGTCTTTGTGTCATGCTTTGTTTCTAACTGTGCATCGTCCAGTGTGACATAGACTCAAGTACCCAAAACCTCTAACAGGAATAAGCTGATGAAAATGAATTAATATTCTACTACAGAATGTTTATGGTGCACTTGAAGCCACTACACTACAAACAGTTGCAGTCTTTTAAGCAGACCAGCCTTGGCTTGTTACCCCATTTTATGGGTATTTGCAGAAGCTCTGGTTACATATTATCGGCAGGCGGAACTACAGACACATCGCTATTCAATTGAAGACCCACTTTTATTGTTGAGATTAATTAACATCATGCTAATGTGGTCAGGAGTTAATGCTTTGTGTTACGTGGGAATGTAATTGATTCTAATGTCCTGATCAAGTGAATTTTCAGAGCAGATTAGGAAAAAAACCTGCTGCACAATCCGTTTTGTAGTGATCCATCTTTGTTAACCATTTAATGGAGCAGACTAAATTGTTCTATATAGGTCTCTGCGGACATGTAAGCATCATGTCTTATCCATGCTTCTATGCTAGCATATCAGTGCTCAGGGGAAATGGGTAATTGCACAAAACACTATAATAAGGTAAACTGAATTACCCAGACTAAAATGAATGAAGGGGGCAGTCATGTCACCTAGACCACTAAATCATTCAGCCAAATATAACGTAAAGTGTTAATAAAATAAAATAAATTGTACTTTTTTTCCACACTAAGTGAAGTTCTTGGAAAGAAGTTTAGGGGCTGAGGTGGGATGAATATAGATGCTTGACCTTTGAGATCTGGACAGTAAGAGCCTATATCCAGATGTCTGTTTGCGTTTAGGAGGTTGTGGCATTGCCTCCTACCATGAGAAACAAACACTAATTGCCCAGTGGCCTGGGGTTGAAGATGTGCAGCTGGGGACAAGCAGCTAAAAATAGCTCAGCTTGTTCCCATGAGTGTCGGGCACACAGGACCAGAGCATTAGTATTCAACATTGAAACATGGCATAGACAAAAAAGGTTAGCTCCTTGCCATGGTCACAAATGTCAGAGTGCGATACACAGCATCACCAAAGCAGAGGCTTGTTGAGCTGTGAGACGCACCCCAGGCCCTGCTCCACGTGGACCACTCTACTTGCATTGAAATGTCACATGGAAACATCCCAGCCCGTGTCATGACATCCTGTGTTTTGTTTGTAGCTCAGCAGTGTTTGAAGTTTGAAGCTTTTACCTCCGTGCTGAGAGGGCCTTCCACGCTTGAGTCGAGTTACAGCTCCCTCTCTATGACACAAAAGCAGCATCTGGTTCCACCTGACTGGAGTTATGAATAATTTAAGAGAAGGAATTATTATTTCCAGCCAGCTCCACTAGCTTGGCAATAACAAGCAGTTTAGGTGGCGTTATCAAGGTTGCTTGCTAAGCGCTTGAGCATGGAGTGAGGATGTTATTTTAGCTCAGTAAATGAGTGTGGGTTTGTAAGTACTTGGTTAAACACTAAGCTTACTTCTCATTAAGGAGGTGACATGTCTGAGTAAATAAACACATATGCAGCATGATCAAGATAATAAAATTATCCACAGGCCACTTGACATGTAGGTTTTGTTGATAAAAACATTCTCAGTCTTTTTTATGGATTTTATGATTGTGGAAATGTGTGTAACAAGTGTGTTACTGTTATCATGCAGTACATATTATTGTTAAAACAAACAAAGATCAATAATAAGAGAACACACTCAGCGTTGGTAAAGTTTATATCTCTGTTTGGACAAAGCACTAGCTGACAAATATAAAAATAAATGGATGACAGAAATTATTGTTTAAATCCTTATCTATAAATTGTTAAAATAATTATATTTTATTTTCTTGCAGGTAAGAAATGAAGTTCTTTCCCTGCAAATACCACGTGGACAACATTTGGACAACTATCATCTTTTAGAGGACTACAGACCTATTACAGACCCTTTGAGCCATCACAAACTGAAGCAGAAGTTACTGGTGAGTTTTATGTGTGGAAAAAGAGATAAATGGTTGTTGATGCTGCACTAAGCATGCACTATTAGACACACTTGAAGATAGCTTTGGAGGCATTTGCTTTAAGCACTTGTTTGGCTTTCATGTTTTTGCCTTTTGCTTTTGACTGTGGACTTGTGGAGCGTGAATTATTTTTTCCTCCAGTTGCTCATTCAATTCTAAAATGAGAAAAATGAGCAATGCTTGCTGTTGCCCTCTCTAGAGTGGTCATCAAGATTAATTGAGGTCAATATGACATTGTATGATTTTGGCTTGCACACTACATTTCTAGAATGTAAATATGATTCCAGTTAATAATAAGTAATAATGCAGATTTGAACAATTACACCACAACCATTAAATAATACATTAATATTAGAAATTTCTCTTGTAGTGCTGTTAGTAAATATAGGCTCGTACGTAAAGCATCATGTCTTATCTTACTCCAGCTTTGTCTCGGCTGGGATCTCATGGTGAATGCTGCTTGTAATTCCCCTGGCTTCCCCTGATGTTGGTGGTTCAATATGAATGAGCCGCATTGATTAGACCTCAGTGTGAAGCTGTGTGGAGATGAGTAGTGGTTGTTTGTGTATGTTGGAGGGACGGGTACTGTTTTGCCTCCTGTGTTCAGCACTTACCACACTGTCGTTTCTTACAACATGACATTAAGGGTGACTTCTTAATAGGTTGTCCACAAGTAAAGTCTTGTCGTTCGTTTTTTATTGAAATGTGGAGTTAGTAGCCGATACAGTGCGATTTTCATATTACATTGACAGGAAAACTGTAGTTACATAAGATACTGATTATGCTGAGGGGTCTCATTGATGCGTTTAACCTTCTGCGTACAGACACTGTTCCAATAAGAGGGGAAAATGTGTGGTTACAATTTCTGTCGTGAGCACTAAGGTTATGTATACACTGCCACGCCTATGCATCCAATTGCTTTACAATTTTATTCACATAATATATATATATATATTTTATGTTAGCTTAAAATGTTAAATTATGTGTGTCAGATTTCACAGTTGTTTGTATTTTAATTGATTCACGATATATACTTAGTATCGATACTTTTGTAACGTCATTGTGCATAATTAACGAGCTACAGCCATACTGATGGCAGAGCTATTGACACTTGTTGGGCTGCAGTTCCAAGGCTGGCCACTAGTGGCACTGTAGGTGGGTGTAGATTTTATATATATTTATATTGCGTTTGAGTGTGCCTCTATTAGACCAGGTGGGTATTTTGCTGTGGACTGAAGGCAACTGTCTCTGATTTAGAATATAATTGTAGAATTGTAGGCTACTTATTGACCTTAGTGGGGAAAAGTTATTCCATATTCCAGAGCCTAAGTTATGACCTAGACTAGATGTGTGGAAATAATGTTCTGATGGTTGTAAATAATAATTATATCGGCGAAACGCGAGAATCGTGTTCGCCAATATTATGGTTTCATGTTCGTCCGCGTCCGCAGATTGGCCGTGTGACCGCGATAACTCAAAAACAAATTGCCCGATCACTTTCAAACTTTGCAGATACTTAGACCTTATAAGGACGCGGAACTGTATTGATTTGGGTACATCTGCGATAAATATTAATGAAGTAATTAATTAATTAAGGATTAAATTTGAAAATACAATAACTCCGAAAGTTTTCCCCATCTTCTTCTAACTCGCTGGACAGTTACATATGATGAAGACCCTGAACTAGACTGAGTTTGGTACTTTTTCGATTAATGATAATTGATTAATTAACAAATTAATGATTTTATTGGAGCCATTACTCCTAGTGAACGTTAACCAAATCTTATGAAGTTTGGCACAGTGGTCCGGGTTAGGGTCTATTTAATGGACATATGCAAATTATCACGGTGGATTATAAAATGCCTCTACAGCGCCACCATGTTGTTGATCCCTTTGGGACTCTGGACACACTTACTTTATCACAGAGCTATGAAACTTGGTACAGCGATTTGCCACATCGTGCTGAACATAAAATATTATTATGGCCCCGCCCTACAACAAACAGGAAGTCGGCCATTTTGAATTGAAATTTGGAAGTCAGATATATTTGACAGCCTTTAACTTGCACATACTTTGCCTGATTAGGGTCAAACCAGAAACAATGAATCACCCTCCATCACCGAACACACCCAAACAATATGATGCCAGTAACCTCAAAAGCGCCACCTAGGGACTGACTGAAGAATGTAGTTTTAGGGAAATCCTTCACAAACATTCAGACAAATCGAGGCGGCAGTGTCACAGTGGGTAAGTGTTCAACCTGCAACAGGAGGGTTGCCGGTTCGAATTCCCCCCAAGCGTAAACTGATGTGTCCCTGGGCAAGACACCTAACCCACCTTGCCTATGAATGAGTTTGTTAGTGTGCCTGTATGATTGTGGTGGTCAGAAGGGGCCGTAGGCGCAGAATAGCAGCCACGCTTCCACCACCTTCTCCGATCAAGAAGGCTGTCGGTCAGTTGACGCAGACGCATGGGGCGTTTCACCGATATACATTTGCTGTCGTTTACGACAGCCTGGGTCTAGTTTGCATATGTCCATGAAATAGACCCTAGCCCGGATCACTGTGTCAAACTTCATGAG
Source organism: Hypseleotris klunzingeri (assembly GCA_036025195.1). Classification (NCBI taxonomy): domain Eukaryota; kingdom Metazoa; phylum Chordata; class Actinopteri; order Gobiiformes; family Eleotridae; genus Hypseleotris; species Hypseleotris klunzingeri. The sequence continues at coordinate 10,097 of JAVQJW010254452.1, forward strand.
ATTTGGCTAATGCTTTCAAGGGTTATTGACTCCAATAAAATGCTCCAAGTCATTAATTTGTTAATTAATTAATTATTATTCATCACAGAAGTACCACAGTCAGTCTAGTTCAGCGTCTTCATTATATGTAACTGTCCAGAAAGTTAGAAGAAAATGAGGCAAAAACTTCCGGAGTTATTGCATTTACAAATTTAATCCTTAATTAATTAATATTCATCACAGATGTACCCAATTTTAATCACGTCTTCGTTGGACCTGTACTAACCTTACCTGAAAGTTGTCTGTAAATGTGCTCTATCCAGAAGTCCTCAGGTGGCATAGTTTTAGCTTCACCTGCTTCAAAATTCGTCCAAAAAAATCGTATCTCATCTTTTCGCTATCCACTAATCAATTAATTGTAAAAATCACTGACAGACTAATTAATTAATTATCAAATGAATGGTTAGCTGCAGCTCTAATCTCTCCTTGGTAGTGTTGGTAGTGTGAGTGTGTGTGCAGTGTAGATTTGTCAGGTTATTGACATGAGTACATATGACAAAGGCAGATGCAGACATACGTATATGAACAGTCTCATTGTCATGATGTGTGACAGAGGCTGGTGTGTGGGAGACAGCCAGAGCCTCTTATCTGATGCCCCTTCACATTCAGCTCATGCACGCACATCCTGACATAAACACTCTGTGAGGTTTTAGGGCCACAACCACTAGGGGGCCACACAAAAGGGCTGAAAGATTAATCGAAATCAAATTGAAATTTTAAAGCTGCATTCCCTGATTTTGTGACTGAAATTAAGTGCTGTGCCTAAAAAATGTTGAGTTTGATTGATTCACACCCCTTTCCTAATTCCTCTCTATCACAGTCTCACACAAACCAGGAGGTATGACAATAACATAGCAGAGATCTGGAGTTGGCTTTTAATTCTTTATAATAAAAAATAAAAACACTGCAAATACGCTGTGAATTTTAACAATATAACCAGAACTAGAATCTATCAGGAATAAAGGATGTATCGACCAATCGGAGTGCTCCTGTCCTATGTAAGCGTGTGATTGGTTAAACAGTCCCTTCCCTCGCTCTGAAACAAAAACCCTTATAATACAGCCCACAGGTGACCTCAAAGTCTCATTTTTTCTCACATGACTTCTGCTATGCTGTACTAATGACTATCCAAAACCAGTATCTATCAGGAATAATGTGAAGGAGCTATTGTTTTATTTAAATTGACAGCTCATTCACAGTATTTTTATTTTAAATAATTACAAACTCTAGATCTCTGCCATGTTATTGTCATACCTCCTGGCTTGTGTTTTTGTGAGACTGTGTTGTGTTGTGAAAGAAGAAGAATTAAGAAAGGGGAGTGTATCATTCAAACTCTTTTTTTTTCACTTTTACAGTTACAAAATCAGGAAGTGCATCTTGTTCAAATAAAGTAAGAGATTTATGATTGATTTATTTATTATATTATGTACTGTCTATATGAGTGTGTTCATTCAGTTGTAAGCATTGTCATTTGGGGGGCTACAAACTAAATATTGTTAGGGCCACCAAATGAATAGACCCGTCCCTGTATGCACGTCCACCTAGCTCTCATTTCTACATACACAGAACAAAAAACACATTACAAACATCACATCCAAGCAATACCTTATCCATTAGCTTCCAGCACTTCTCCACCATTTTCTTGTCGACCACTGCGGGCTGGTGGGGCTGCGGAGGCTGCTGCTGCGGCTGAAAGGCGTCCTTCATCAGCCCAATCAGCCCTGCGCCCCTCCGAGGGTTTCCAGCCATGGTTTAGCCCGGACACAAGCCTGGACAAGTTACAAATGATTATTTTGTGCTCTTTAATACTTCATTCCACGGGGTTTAACACAAGCGGGTGCAACCAATACGTGTTTTACGCACAACAATGAGTATTTGGTACAAAGCTTGAGCTAACAGGCTACACACAGAGGTCTACTCCATCCAGTGTTGCCAGGTCTTCTGAAAGAAAACAGCGAGCAATTTAGTGAAAATGAGTCCAAAATAAGCGACTTTCAATAACACCAATGTAAATGACAATAAATAATACACATATATGCTTCTGTATACGCCACATGGAGCCTGTTTGATGCGTTTTAATAGGTTTTTTTAGCGTCATAGTGCCTCCTTCCACTCTTGAGATGCACCATGACAGCAATTCACAGACGAAACACACACTATAGAAGACAAAACACACGCTACAAAAGACAGAAAAACGGCTAAAAAGCTCCAAATTGACTGTCAATATCCAAATGTCCAAAAAACCAACAACCCGTGACAACCAATTTTTACAAGTGCACAAAAAAAGCCAAAAGTCGCTTATATAAGAGGACTTGGCAACTGTGGTTAGATATGGTTAATTTTAGCTTTTTTAATACTTAATTAGACGAGGTTTAACACAAGCGGGTGCAACCAATACGTGTTTTACGCACAACAATGAGATACAGTATTTGGTACCAAGCTTTGAGCTAACAGGCTACACCGAGGGGCTACTGCGTAAAAGTGAAGCTAAATGCTAACTTTCTGGGGGTTGAGGAGGCTATGGTCAGACTGTGGTCAGACTGGGAGCTGGTTCTTACCCTCGACAGCCGGGGTGAAGCACGGAGAGTTGCAGGATTAGGGCGAAAAGCAGGCAACAGCTCCTAGAAGCGCCACATCCATGAGCACGGCTAAAGCTAACAGCAACAACACACACCGCAGACGGCCACAGGATGTCCGGGACGGCCTTTCACAATAAAGGCTCATGTGAAGACAGATGCTAAAACAAACCAAGAGAAGAATACTAAGAATAAATTAAATAACATAAAAGAGCCCAGTATCTCAAACAGACGGTACATTTTTATTGTATTTATTTATTTATTATTATTTTTTGTATTTTTTAGTATTATTTATTTATTGTATTTTTATTGCTTTTTTGTGCCATACCATACCTCAATGT
>JAVQJW010255237.1:0-10491 GCA_036025195.1 Hypseleotris klunzingeri
ACCTAAGTTCCTTTATATACCCTGGGAATACAATTAAGTTTAAGGAAATGTATTTAGTGGTACCAGGCATTAAAATGACCAAGAAATTGACAAAAACGGATGGTCTTATATTTATTTCATGACTGTATGCCCTCTTTAAGGACTTTTTTTCCCTATAGCCCTAAATTGTTTGAACGTAAACCATGTAATTTATTGTTTAATGTTCTTTTTTGCCAGTGTAGTCATCTGCTCCAGAAAAACAGGGCAGATTTTTTCAAAGTCCTTTATTTGTCTGTGAGTGGCCTGCCTTGACATTCTAGAGACTTAAAAATATCTTGGAAATGAATGAACAGTTTCTCTGTAACTGCTCCATGTTATAATTAAGTTGTTTGTGTCGGTTGTAAAATAAAGATCTCAGAAGGTCAGCTTAGTGCAGCTCGCTCAGAAATGAACAACACGTTTATTTACTCTTTTCAATCTGTAATGTATGGCTCATAGTTATGTTTTAGATCAGATTAAACTAGGCCTAAACAAGGACTTAACAAGGTCATAAACCAGGACTAAACCAGGACTGGACCAGGGCTTAACTAGGACTATATCCAGGTCTAAACAAGGATTTATCCAGGACTAAACCAGGACTAAACCAGATCTAATCCAGGACAAAATAAGGTCTAAACCAGGACTAAACCAGATCTATACCAGGAAGGAGAAAATGAGGTAAACCAGGTCTAAACCAGGTCTAAACCTGGTTTAAACCAGAACAAACTGAGATCTAAACCAGGACTGAACCAGGTCTAAACCAGGACAACATGAGGTCTAAAACAGGACTAAACCAGGTCTTCTTTTACCCTGTCTCCTTGTGTGTCCTCAGCCCATTGACTACGAAGGCTTCCAGCTCTTCATGTCCACGTATCTGGAGAATGACCTCCCGGAGGAGCTGTGTCAGCACCTCTTCACCTCCTTCAAGAGTAAGTCTGGAGGCTGCTCCCCAGACCAGACCAGGGCCGGATCCAGTCTCTTAGGTAGGTTCACCATGTGTTGTACATAAGGTATGTCTTTGTGCACAGATTTTCTAATTGTGACTGACACATCCGGCTGGATTCTTACATTAGTTATGACCTCTTTATATCAGTCATCACTGCTTTAAAATAAAAAAGTACCAGGAAGATTGCAACTGGTTTCAATCCAGATATTCTTCTTTACTTCTACATCTAAACTGGAGCCTCCTGGTCAAAATGCATAGCATTTATATGCTCCATATAATACTATGCCTTTAGTATTTATATTTCTTTACAATACAAAAAGTGCTGTGGCCTAGTGGTTAGCAACCCAGACCGTAGAAAAGGGACTGTGGCTTCCTGGGTTAGAAAGCAGCTGTATACTGTATCTGTAAATCTGTATTTTTTAATCTCGAAGTTTATATTCTGTTTTTTGGTTCTTTCACTTTTGTTTTGAAATACCAAATTGAATCTTTATAAAACTTATATTTTCATACACAAGTAGCTCAACAGACTATTTTCACTTGAGCACTGCCTCAATTGGAATAGTGTTACTTGTACTAATTCATTCTGGACAGTGGTAAATGCAGTTCTTTTAAGCTATGGTTTATACGTATTGTGGTTTTTGGCTCTTTGGCTTTTGTTTTTCTTTTTACTTAAATTTCTTTTTTTTTACTTTTATATTTTCATATTTTAGGACGCTCATCAAACTATATACACTTGAACACTGCCTCTATTGTTACTTGTTCCAATTTATTCTGTCTTAAATGCGGTCCTTATTATTGCCTGTATATCTTGGTCATGTTCCTCCAGAGAGTTGTGTGGGTTTTTGGCTGCATGTTTCGCTCCTGTCTGCTCCTCAGATCCGAGCAGCTGAGGAGACAGATGGAGCGATGAATGTATTTGTGAATATGAGGGTCGCGGACCGCACAGGGAGGGGGCTAAGTGAGCCACAGCAGGACCCTTTGGACAAACTGAAACTTTACATTGGCTTTATCTCACTCCATCTGTCATTCACTTACAATGGATATATCGACTCTTATTCTAATAATTAAAACAATGTACAGAAGGTACTAATGCTTTTTGGTTGTCATGTTTGCAGTTAGGGCTGAAAGATTAATCGAAAATTGTAATTTTAATGGTCACAATAGCAAATCGCAAAGGCTGCAGTTTTTTAGTCAGTATAATATCTCTGCACAAAACAGACTATATGGTCAAAAACCTGCTTCCCTTTTAGGTTTAACCTCTACATACATGTTCTGAAAGGCATGTGATTCTTGTTTAACAGTTCAATTTTTGTATTTTTTTTTAAATGCTTCCAGACAGGTTTCAAATGTGCTGTGAACTGATTCTTGGCTTTAAAAACAAATCGTACAGGTTCTTGACTTCCTTGAACTTGTTGAATATGAACATTTTATTAAAAGTTCAAAAAACCTTTACAAAATATTTACAAAGAACGTAATATTCAAATACATAAAAGTTTAAAATATTAACAGTTTAACCCACAACTGTAGGCTCATGGTCTGGGTTTAGTCCTTGTGTAGAGCTGGTGCATCCACGGAAGCCATGTCTGGTTTAGTCCTGGTTCAGTAAGGTTGTCAGGCTGGTGTAGTCCAAGTGTTGACCTGGTTTAGACCTGGTCCATCCTTTGGGGACCTGGATTCATTGGGGCCAGGTCTGGTTCAGTCCTAGTGTAGTCCTGGTATATCCACTGGAGCCAGCCATGGTTTAGACCCGGTTTAGACCTGGCCCATCCACTGGACTCATTGGGGCCAGGTCTGGTTTAGTCCTGGTTCAGATCTGGACTGGATCTGGTCTTGTGAGACTGGGGTCATGTCTTTCCATGGATCCTGGATCATTTTTGGACTGTAGTACTTCTCCACCGGGGCCTGCTTTAAAACACAACGTCAGGGATATTAGTTTTTTAAGTGATATAAAGTCTCACAATGTAACTATGAAGCTTGATACAAAGTGATTTCATACACAAACTTCATATTTACAACTTGAAAATGAAAGGCAATAAATACAGATATTCTAATGTATAAGCTATAACTTTGTGGAAACTCTTATGTCAACAGCAAGGAAACACCACAAAGCTATTTACGTGCATAGGGGAAATTTGCTGTCCTGTCTTCGGCCTCAGAGTGCTTTCTAGTTGTTGAAATAAAAAGTTTTAACGGCCACGTGTGCTTAGTTTGGAAAGTAGTAAACCCTGCCCCGGGTCTAAACCAGGACTATAGCACCTCACCTGAGCTCCGTGTGCGGGACTGTAGCCTCCTCTGCGCGGCCGCCTGCCTCTGAACCCATACCCGGGGGAAGGTGGACCATATGAGCCCTGCGGAGAGCCCCTGAAGCCCTGCGGGGACTGGAACCCAAACCCCCGGCCTCCTGCTGCAGATCCCGGGGGAGGGGAGAACCGAGGAGACCCGCCGTAACCCCCGCCGTGCCCCGGACCCCAGCCCCGTGGAGAGCCTCGAGGACCCGGACTGAAGCCTGGAGTGAAGCCCGGACTGCGGTGCATGTCTGTAGACCTGGTTTAGACCTGGTTTAGACCTGGTTTAGACCTGGTTTAGACCTGGTTTAAACCTGGTTTGGTTCTGTTTTTGGAGTAAACACGGTGCACGAGGGAGCCGAGTGCGTCTTTTAAAAACAAGAGTAGAACCGGAAGCGGAAAAACTCAAGTCAGAGCGGGGATATGTCAGAGCGCCCTCCAGCGACTGCACACGGCATTACTCCAGCGGTTTCCAAAACTATACAAAATAAATACTAAAAATTATAACATAACATAAAAAATGCCCTGTCCTATGATGTGCAAATTAGTTAATTTTTCTTTAGTCCCCTTGGCCTATACAGGACCATCAGTTTTTTTGTATTTGTGACTGGTAATTTGATGTCAACCTAATCAGTTTATACTTTGTTTCTAGAAATCGATACCTGGACAAGAACTGCAGGTGAGCCATCAGACATGATATTTTATCATATTTTTTATTTTCATAAAAATTAAGGAGACTTATATTTATTTAGTAGCGAAAATATATGTGGACCAAAACTGTTGTGTGTCTTCAGTCCAGGGCTCACTGTCGGGTTGCGGTCTCCACTCTGAACACTCTGGCTGGCTTCATAGACTGGGTGTCCCTGGTCCACATTACTCATAATAACTGTGCTCTTCTGGAGATGTTGTGTCTGCTGCTGAGTGAGACGGAGCTGCAGCTGGAGGCGGCCGAGTGTCTGCTCATTGCTATCAGCAGAAAGGTCTGTACCATGTGTAGACCCTGAGCCTACAATGAAAAGGCAGAGTGGTTGTCATTCGTCAAAACATTTTTAATTTGTGGCATTAGCCACAGTAAGATGGTATAGCCTGTTAGGAAACATGTATGTACAAGAATGTACCTCACATTGTACGTTTATTTAATGTACATGTTCCTGTGTTGACCGTGCACTTCCTAGAGATGGGTGATTTGCCACTATTTGTTCCATCACTAATATTTGGACCCATTTTCAGCTCCTGGAGAGAACTATAATCAACATGATCAATTACTCAAACTAGTGCTGGGCGATATGACCATAGAAAAGTGTCTATCGTGCTATTTCTCTTCGTTCTTCGTTTCTATTGCCTCTAACCTAATTTGATCAATTATTGAAGCAAATATTTCATTAAATATGCTATGACGAAAGCAGTATGCATATGCATAGTGACAAGACAACACTAAGTTTATTACTGCTTTATTTAAAACACATGGGTCAAACCCATTCACGTGTTTTATTTACCGAAGCACGTGTGAAACTTACGTGAAACCAAAGCTGAAACTACATGCGCATGTTCCGAGTCTGACCTGACTGCGGTCCACCCGGTTCCTCCTCGTCCTCCTCGTCCTCCTCGTCCTCTCCCGACTTTTAAAAACATTATCTTAAATCCTGAACGTGTGACTGAAACCAGGAGTGCCTTTTAACCTTTTTATCCAATGCACACGCAGCGCTGCGCTGAAGGCTGGGGAGGTTCTCTATTGACGTCTCAACACGTGCATAGAGTGCCAGGAGGATATGTATCACAACAGGTCCTGATAGGATTAGTGAAAATAACCCAAAACAAATAAAGGACTGTAAGAAATTATGATAAATACAGCCTTTCAATAAAAATTGCATATTTGACCAATTCATTTTGTAACAGAATTTTATTATGTATTAATAATAGACTATGGGTATATCATGATATATATTGTTATCGTGATATTAAATTGTCCATATTGTGATTTAGCCCTTACTCAAACATACATTAGGCATGTTGTGTTTGATCACGACATTAGAACATGGTTACAAGCTTTTCATAATATGGGATTTTTAACCCTGGTTATATGAGTGTATATGTATATGTCTCATGTATTTATATGTATATATCCCAGGGCAGACTGGAGGACAGGAAGCCCTTCATGTTACTGTTTGGAGACGTCGCCATAAACTTCATCCTCTCGGCCGCTCAGTGAGTACAGCTCTATACATGGCTCAGGCTCATTCCCATATCCTCCGTGTCTCTCGCTAAAACAACACTTCAGGGTGAGACGGACCATTGTTTTTCACCCCCAACAACTCAAGCACAGGCAGACCAACACATATAAACTCGCATACAGAAACAGTGAGATAAGAGAAATTGATTAACGTGATTAAAAAGAAAGTTGACTAGGGCTGTAATTAATTAATCGTAATTAACGCGCTATTTTGACACCCCTAATAACAACCCAATGTTCAAAGTAATTTAATTTAAGTTTTTTCTTCATTCTTAGTCTTACTTTCAGCAGTTAAATTGGTTTACCTAATAAAGTGGCCAGTTTTTAAACATTTTATCACCTACAAAGCTATGCAAGTGGTCTCGCTCCTTCCTTCAGCATGGAATTCAGTCTAGCCTTAATAAAGACAGCATTTCAGACATACCTTTCTTGGTCAGCGCTTCGAAATCTTGGTAGAATCATTTGCTTGAAGCTGCTGGTCCGGTCTAATTTTGGCTGACTTTTGGCCCTCTTTATGGAGCCCTTCAGCCTTCGATTCAGGAAGCTCTGTGGAGGCAAAATTATGAGGATATAAATAAAAATAATAAATAAAACTGTTATTTTATTGTAAATTGAAATTATTGTTGAATTGAATGTCTGGTTGTACTCACTGGCTGTCTGAAGGGCTGTGGGTTGGTGTTGGGAGGTGTCTCCATGCTTGACTGTCTTACAGAGGCAAAACTTGCCCTGCGAGATTGGTCTAGAGAAGAAGACAATTACAAGATGGACAGTTCACATAAATATAATAAAGTTGCCTGGTCAGCCATTTATAATTTTTATCTGTTGAATGTATAATGTAGTTTCCCAGAAATCTGAAAACGGGGCATTACAAACTATGCAGACAAAATGGTTAGTGGAATTAAATAAAAAAATAATAAGGCGAATATCTTAAGAAAACAGCCTCCAGGCCAAACAAGCTAAAATGCTCATAAAAAGCTTGACAATATTAGGAACACATGTTGATGACAAATAGGCAATGACTTTGTCTGCCCTGAACATTCACAGTGAAGAAACATTTGATGCAATATTTTTGTAACCATTTTGATACTGTGTGAAATACTTAAGTGACTAAAAAACAATTAAAAAGCTTATTATGTAGACTTGATCAAAACAACAAACATCAACAATACACATTAGTAAAGCTTGCCACAAGGACAACAACTACAACCTCCAAAGACGACACAAACCAAAACACTGGAATGCGATCAGAAACTTTCTGCATAAAGGCCAGTGCACAGTACCCTTACTGTTGTTGTTGAGTCTCTGTGTAACACTATGGAGAAACCAACTGCAGCTTATGAGTCATGTCTTTGTCCGACCTGAGCCTGTTCAAAACTCTAAACCTGGACGTATCAATAAAAATATAGACGTGGGTCTTTAGGGAAAGTCTTCTCAACATAAGTGTCTCAGAGAGGAAGACAGGATCAATGCAAACGGAACAGCAGCATCCCGCTAACAGACAACAGGGGAACGGCAATATGGATTTTAGACAGCTCACCCCAAGTACTGCTTTATTGACCAATGTTTGGACGAAGTTGGTGTAATAACTGTAAATCTACATAATGCTATGAAAGGTTTCTGCACATAGGTGACGGTTGTGAGTACCATAACATACAATGCAGGGGGTAAAATTGTCAATTGTGTCAAAAGTATGGTTTATGTGTAGTTAGAATCAAATCATCACAGGGTTAAAAATCTCAAAATGTTTTGCTGATTTTAAGGTAAATAAATAATGTAGAAGAATTAAAAGTAGAATTCATGCTATATGCCTATAAGTAAAAGTACTGTAATATTAATACTATTCAATGATTGAGTGTATTGTTTATTTTGAAAAGTACTAGCCAGTTAAATGTTACAACTGCTACTAGTCACCTTTTACGTACAGTATTTGGAGGCATGTATGTTTTTAAGTAAAACTTTTTTGCCTGTAATTATACTTTATAAAATTATGTAAGTAAAACCCATACACTGTTACGTCACTAAATCCTCTGTTTCTATGCGTTTCATTTAAATACCTCTGATGTCAGATGTTATAAAACACTAAAACACGATCACGTTTCCAATCCAATGCATATTTTGGTCTGTGCGATTGATTCGTTTGGGGCATTTTTTTTAGCTATTACCCATAAGAGCTTCTTTATTTTTACCCCAGCATCAAGGCACTCTGTCATCCTATGATTTCCTTCGGTGCTCCCAAAGCCTGTAAATAGACTTCTCTCCAGGTCCTAATCTGAATCCAGCTAATTGTTTGGTATCCATGGAAACAACTCCAAGGGCTTCTACTTGAACTATAAAAGATATGAGCGCAACAATATGCAACAAAACAAATCTGGAAAACGCTATATCAAAGCAAGAGGGGAGACAGCACTAGCCAGACCTGTTCATAATAATGTAGGGGATCAGGGAGCAAACAACAACAGTTTTAAGGTCCTTTTAACAAGCAAATTGGTGGATTATCTGAAGCTATTTAGGATTTTAATACACCTTTGACAGTCACCTAAAACATGCACGCGTTTTTAAGTGACATTTTAATCCGTGGATATGTTCACACGAGCGATAGTGAATGTAAATTGCTGTCAGGGTGAAGTGTGTGGGCGGCTGCAGCCTCGAGCTCTAACTGTGATACAGAGGAAGAAGAAGACACGCACAAGTGGGTGTTGGAGAAACATACTCAACCTTGAGCAAGTATCTCTCTATTAATACATGTTCACAGCGTTGGGAAAAATAAATGTAATTAAATCTTTTCATGTCTTTTAGCTAAATACATATATGTAGAGGATACGGGACAAGAATTAGGAAAATAGTAGCTACAACATTACAAAAGATCCGAGGGAAGTGACTAGGAGTGCACTGTTGATGTCCTTGTTTGACCCCAAATTCTTCATAGGATGTCAAGGATCTATTTTACTTTATTCCCAGAAAACATATTGCATTTAATACAGTGTAATAGAAGACAGTGACTAAAATTGAACATCATGTCCACACTGTTTGCCTATGATCCAGGCAGAGGACAGTGAGAGCGAATGGAAAACTACTATATAGTCATAACTACTATATAGTCATAATATACAAAGCATACATCACAATTACAATGTCAGCCATGTCAAAAAGCTAAAGTATGTTGACAGGAGATTGTCATTCCTGCAACATCTGTCTGACTTTGCTGTGTATTGTAACCATAATAGACCCCTGCTTGGCCTTTACAGCATCCACCATGTTACTACACATCACCACTAAACTTCACGTGTCAGCTTGTGCTATGTAAACAGGGATGTGTAGGGGCTTCTTATGTTTAGCATTTAAAATGTAGCAATTGTATCTTTGTCTCTGATAAATAAGAATACATATGGCCTAAAACACAACATTGAGAATAGCCCATCAAAATATAAAGCAACTCACTAATAGACAAGGGACAATATTATTTTTTGTCTCACGATTACTGTGGCCATAATAATTGTAATAATATCACATACAAGTTTAAAAAAATCCTAAAATGCTTAGAATCTCAACAGCACCTCTTATTCTAGGTTGAGACAAATATCACTTGATCTTATAGGCTACTTACTTAATACATATGCATCTGCATCTGTTCACAGTAAGGTCTAAAGAAAAATGATGATTATTGCAATTAATTGTCAGTGTTTTTATTGCGATAAATGACATTATTATATATGTGGAAGCATACATACGTATGTCCAAAGCTGTTTGATTTGTTTGAGAAAAATCTAAATATATAGTAAACTCACAACACGCACCAATATAAAAAATGATAATTTCAATATCATGTGTTTATTCTTAGTGCCTTTTTGTCGACTTGATTGAAACATCTAAAGTTTTCACAGGTTTTATGGAACTGTGAACAGCCCCACACAGTCTCGCTGAGTTGGACACTTAGAATAGAGTGTGATGTCCTCTTAAGTGATGTCTCATCTGTGAACGCAATAACAATGATCCAGCTACTCATTGTAATTCAAAATACATCTCTGCATTAAGTCTTTGTAAAGAGCATAAAGGGAATAGTCTATATAGTAAGATGCAGATGACATTTTTCCATTGAAAGGCCCGTTTTGCATTTGCTTCATAAATAATAGCTCTAAATGACTCTGGACGCTTTTTGACAGTCATTACCTCTAATATACTGCAATGCAGACAGAAGCTTTTAAGGTGAAATTGAGCTGTTGTTTAGTCAGACTCTCTCCATTAAGGCAATAATGCAGTCCAGTCTGTGGTGAATGCACTGTATAACAAACAAGGTTATTAACATAAAAATGTGACCAATAACCACAGTATTACTGTAAGTAAAATCATCTATTATTTAGTAAATTGTCTTTAAAAGCTTTGCATTAAATTGAAAGTAGGAAAAATGCCCCATGTAAATGAATGTGTGTATGTGTGTGTCTGTGTGTAATCCCTGAGACTAACTAATATAGTTGTGGGAATAAGCTCAAGTTCCACAACCTTTAACAGGAATAAGAATTTTTAATTACTGATGGAAACCTCCTGAAGATGGCAGCAGATTTAGTCGCACCTGCCATTTGTCACATATAAACATTAGTCTAACCACAGGTATATGTCCACAAGACTGGAAAAAGCAAAGATTATCCCATTACTAAAAGATAAAAAGCAGCCTTTCTCTGGTAAAAATAGCCGACCTATAAGTCGTTTAGCAACTATAGGCAAGATCATGGAGAATATTGTACACAAACAAGTCAACAACTATTTCCTAGATCAAGGATTATTTACTCCTCATCAACATGCATATAGAAAAGGCCACTCAACAGCTGCTGCTATGACAATGATGACTGATGACTGGCTAACAGACATTGAAGAAAAGAAAATAGTGGCCAGTGTTATGTTACGCATTTGATATAATTAACCACACATCATTAATTGAAAAGCTAGTAGCATATGGATGTGATAAATCTGCTATAACATGGTTTAACAGCTACTTAACTGACAGAACACAAACTGTT
>JAVQJW010255426.1:0-10429 GCA_036025195.1 Hypseleotris klunzingeri
CCCTGCGTTGGAGTTCCTCCAATCTCCACTGAGTGTTCATTTCTTAAAATTGCTTATAATAAGCAGCAGATGGCATCACAAAGCAAGATTTTTTCAGAAACGATTGCTTTTGCAATATACAATATGGGGTCTAAACCATTTTTCTCAACTAGATGAAAAATATATTAGGTACTGGAACTTTAATTCTGTTCATTCTCTGAAGGATTTTTCCAAAATCAGCTGTCTCTCATGTCCTCTCTGTATAACTCTGTGGGTGCTGTCTCTCATGTCCTCTCTGTATAACTGCGGGTGCTGTCTCTCATGTCCTCTCTGTATAACTGTGGGTGATGTCTCTCATGTCCTCTCTATAATTGTAGGTGATGTCTCTCATGTCCTCTCTGTGTCCAGGATAATGACCGCCCTGATCTCAGTAACTTCATGGAGTCGGGGGAGTGGGTTCTAAAGGATTACCGGAGCTGGAAGCACTGGGTGTACTACACGTGCTGTCCAGACACGCCCTACCTGGACATCACGTACCACTTCCTGATGCTGCGGCTGCCCCTGTACTTCATTGTCAACGTCATCATCCCCTGTATGCTCTTCTCCTTTCTTACTGGACTGGTCTTCTACCTGCCCACAGACTCTGGTATGACCACTGCTCCAGCACATCACAGAGCATGAGGAACCATGATACCATGGGCAATGGTTTTAGAGCCACATGCGGCTCTTTACTCTCTTGTTGCTCTTTGAGTATTTTGTTATGTAAAGGAAAGGTAAACCAAAATTAAACAAGCAGGACTTCTTTCTGCCCAAACCATGTCTATATGTACCTCCAAACCAGGATTTATACCAGATTTCTGAACTACAAATTGCCAACAAGTAGTCTATCTTAAGGAACAGCCAAAATTCCACCAGTGGGAGGCTACATGTTTTGGTTGACATTTTCTGCAAATAATGGCTCTTTCGATCCTAGCAGTTGCAGAGCCCTGTCACGGTCTGGTTGTGTTTAAAGTAGACACAATTCAGTAACACTCATTCATTCATCTTCTGCTTTGTTCTCATTAGGGGTCACAAGTGATTGGAGCCTATCCCAGTAACTGTAGGGCTTAACACTCTACATCAGGGTCCCCAAACTTTTTCCAGGGAGGGCCACATAACTTTTCCCTTCTCTGATGGGGGCCAGGGTCAGTTTATAACAGAAAAAGTGTGACGATCGCAGGGGTGCCTAAATATAAACATTTATTGTTTTCCAGAAAGCCACACATAACCAAATATTAATAACCCTTTCCGAGATCAAATAACCCTCTCTGGGTTCTTCACAGAAAAACTCAGGAAATATATAATAACACTATTTATGAAATCAATAATACCCAAACAACCCTCTCTGGGTTCTTTACAGAAATAAAGTTTCTGTTGTGCCGTCCACAATCTTAGGTATAAGTTCAGCTTCAGTTATCAGAGCAGAATCTCTTAAATGACTCATATGAGCAGTCTCTCAAAGTTCTTGTGTTCTTTCCTCATAATCCAGTTTTGTAGGTTCCAGTAGGCTTGCCTATAGACACCACTGTTTGCTCTCTCTCATCAACTTCCCTCTGAAAACCACAAAGCAAGTAGGCTGAGAAAGCCAAACTAAGTAAGGAATAATGCGTCTCTGGTATTGTTCAGCCCGGGGGCCGGGTCAAATGTGGAGGTGGGCCGTATCCGGTCTGTAGTTTGGGGACCACTACTCTACACAATTTCCAGTTAGTTGCAGGGCTGACATACTGTATACACAGATAAGAGACAACCTTTCACAGTCATTTATTCACTAGGAAATATTTTAAAATGTCTAAAGGGCATTAACGTGCAAATAAATGACGATTATTGCAATGAATGTTTATAACGATTATCAAAACTAAATGAATTTTCAGTGTTTTTATTGTGATAGATGATATGATTGTATATTGTCTCATGCCTGTTTGTGTGTCCTGAAGGGGAGAAGATGACCTTGTCCATCTCTGTGCTGCTGTCCCTCACTGTCTTCTTGCTGGTGATAGTGGAGTTGATTCCGTCCACCTCCAGTGCAGTGCCTCTGATTGGGAAGTACATGCTCTTCACCATGGTCTTCGTCATCGCCTCCATCATCATCACAGTCATCGTCATCAACACACACCACCGCTCGCCCAGCACACACACCATGCCCAACTGGATACGCAAGGTACTTTACTCAAAGCACTACGTATCTGAAAGTTCCCTAAAACAAAAAAAAAGTTAGAGATTTAATTTGATATGACCCTGTTCCATGAAGTAGGCAATCTGTTTTTACGTTGGTCCCTCCCCTGGTCTCTACAGGCATAAGCAAATCTAAAAAGTATTATGTTGAAGTATTACAATATTGATTAAGCTGGTGATGATAAAGGTTTTCATTCATCCAGGTGGAGTTCATTCTGAAGGTTGAAAAGGGCATCTGGACAAGGTTTTGTTCAGAAGATGTTTCTTCGCCCATTCCAGGAGACTTTTATCAATTCTGAGTTAACTGGTCAATGAGGATAGCTTATAAGCTGAGAGTTTTTTTTTTTTTGAGTAAAGGCTAATAAACATTAGAAATATTGTTCTTAGACGACTGCATCTGTTCAGAGAAGGGGTTTCCTTTGTGATATCAATCTTCTTTGACTCCTCTTTCAAACTACTTGCTCTCCCTGGCCAAGCTCCGGACCTCACTGTCTTCAAAGGTGTGACCTGTCTTCTTTTGGTGGAGATGTATTGCTGACTGTGGTCCACTTGAGTTGCCTCTCCTGTGTTGGTACATTCTGTGGTGTAACAGTTGTTTTGTTTCTCCAGTGTACAGATCACCGCATTCCTCTGTACAGCATCCACCAAATTGCTCTGTTTGTGTCTGGGGATTTTGTCCTCAGAAGGGACACAAAAGACAAACGAATAGTAACCAAAGTCATCCCATATGTAACCGGCGTATCAGAAAAAATCTTTACAGCAAATTCAACATCTCAGCTCAATTTAATCAACACACTCAGACAATAATTTGTGTACCCTTAGAACAAAATCCCCGCAGTCACAAAACTCACTACACCCATACCACTTACTGTGCCTCCTAAACACTATGCTCAAACTCTGAACCTTGCAGGTGTTCATCGAAACCATCCCAAACCTGATGTTTTTCTCCACCATGAAGCGTCCCAGTCAGGAGATCAGGCAGAAGAGACTGTTCCCCACGGACATGGACATCTCCGACATCTCAGGTAGTCAATGTTCTCCACCCGGCAAGGTCCAATCACATCTTTATTATTACTCCTTGTTGTTTGGCAAAGATAATTATTTAGTCATTAGTGTAAGTCATCTGAGAAAAAAATGTGACTTTGAGGTCACCTGTTGCCTGTAGTATAAGGGTTTTTGTTTTAGAGCAAGGGAATGAACTGTTTAACCAATCACACACTTTCATAGGACAGGAGCTCTCTGATTGGTTGATACATTCTTTATCTATCCAGAATCTATCAGGAATAATATGAAGGAGCAATTATTTTATTTCCAAATTCACAGCTTATTCACTGTATTTATAGTTTTTTTTAGTTTGAGTCTAGCCTAAAGCTTCTCTGTTTGACAGCATGACCAGTTGTACACGTGGGCAGCGGTGAACCAGCCTCCTCACTCTCTGGAGGCCCTGGAGATGAGGAGCCCACTCAGGGCCCCCTGGAGCCCGGTGCGCCCTGGGCTGGACAGCAGAACCACCCCTCCTTCTGTAGCCACTGGTATGTACATACATGCTTTTTTGCACATTTCACTGTCTATTTTGGATACATTTAAGTTACCATTCAAACACCTAATATTGATCTAACATAGGCTGTTTTGTGGAGCCTCCACTTTAAGAGCTTGGGTTAGGCGCCTGTCTCTTTAATATAGGAACTATTTGTACCAGTTTTGGTGGTTTCACAAAAAAAACCTCCCACCACTTTTTCTCCTTCTGGGATAAACAAAGCCTTGTCACCCTCACAGCCAAAACAGGCAGTAAAGAAGTAGCTGACAATGTGTCTCTGGGTGTGTTTGTTGACAGTGCAGGAGCCTTTCCAAGAATGATTTGATACTATTTGTTATATCACTAATAGTTTAATCTGTTTTAGCTCTTAGACAAGAATACATGCAAGAATGAAACAATAATAGATAAAAACAACATAAGAACAAGCTTAAAGCTAGAAAAGTTTTGAAATGAATTTTGTGTAATATTGTTTAAAACATTTCAAAAGTCACATGTTGAGTACAATAAACCTGTTCCACACACTCTCCCCACTCTGCCCTCAGACGACAATCAAGGTAAGACATCAGTGACCAATGACAGAACTGATCACAGAAAACAATCAATAATGTAAATGACTGAACTCATAAATACTGTCAGTGTAAACTTAAACCTGTTTGTGTTTGTAGAGGTCCAGTCTGCTGTGAGACAACAGGAGAGCCAGGAGAGTCAGGTCTGTTCATCCTCCTATCACCTCCAGTATGAAAGAAGTTGCAGTGTGCTGTGGGTTTTCAGTTGCAGATCCTTAGTTGTCAAATTAAAGGCATCTCAGATATCATTTATCCTCAAGATGGCGATAATGACAATTGTTCTAGACAGTACAAGAAGGCCACCATCTTTCATCTGAACAGTGCAAATGTATCTCTAATAGTGTTTTGTTTGGCTGTTGGCTGTCTTTACGTTTACAGCATGTGTTGTATATGTGTATATGTGTGCTCTACGTGTTGTTAGTCAAGGCCAAATACTTTCTACTAGTCTTGAAGGCATGTTCTGATGTTTCTCTCAGCGGCTACACTCTGAGACACATGGCACGTATACTGTACAGTCCAAAACCTGGTAAAAGCCTGATTGATAGTGTACACTCTGCTCTTCAGAGTTCTACATGGATCTGGTATCACTCCCAAAGAGAACGTCTGAAACAGGAGAGAGCTGATTGGCTAAAGCGCAAAACAACTACAGCTGTGACTATAAAACTATAGCAGCATACATTACGTTTCTGCTAATACACTTTACTGAAAGGCTTGTTGTTGTCGGCAAAACTAAAGCCCGCCCACTCATGGAAAATACTGCCATATAAATGGTCCGCACCACCAGTAAGGTCGAATGAAACAGATTGAACTGGAACGGTACAAGATTTCTATGAGTTTGGAAAACTACAAATCTCACAAGAATCCATCTTGCAGCACAAGGTTAATGTATACAGTCAGTTGGTGTCAATAGAATTCCTCTAAATTAAATGAGGGTTTTATTAAAGGACATCTTCTATGGTGTTCCTTTAAAGAAGTAATCCTTCAGTGACTTCTAAAATCAAGAGTGTCCTTTGGATGGCTGCTGACCTGAGGAGACAAATGATCATTGAGGACAGACTGTTCTACACTGAGAGACCATCTGTGATCTGTCTAGAATAGTATCCACTCACCTAAGCTCTGAATTATGAAAGTGAGGGTGTAGCATTAGCACTTGTAGTTCCTAACCATATCCCGAGTGTGGGGCTGGCTTGTATTAAACACACTGAACCTGTCTTTCAGGAGGAGTGTCTGCTGAAGACCACCAAGCTGAAGGAGAAACATGTGAACGTGATCCAGCAGCTGGAGCAGACCATTGAAGACCTCCGAACCAAGATCGCTGAACTGGAGAAACAGCCCCCCCTACTGGACAGCAGAGCTCTGACCATGGACCAGGAGTGTGGTGGAGAGAAGGAGGCCCTGAGGGAACTCTGTGATGCCCACCTCCAGACCACTCCCTGTTGTCTCCAGGTCAAGTCAGTCCAGACCTCTCCACTGGATGAGAACGTCAGGTTACCTTCTGCTGAGACGGAGAAGGTCAATGGTCCTCAAGTACTGTCCACTACAGGGGGCTTCTACTGCTCCTGTCAGCTCCAACCACCTCCACAAGGACTTGTTCCACCTCCACCTCCGTTACCTGGAGGATCTATGGGACCTCCTCCACCTCCTCCACCACCTCCACTTCCTGGTATGGCAGCTCCTCCACCCCCTCCTCCACCTCTTCCTGGAGCTGTTCCTCCTCCTCCACCTCCTCCTCCACTTCCTGGTGTAGCCCCTCCTCCACCTCCTCCACTTCCTGGTGTAGCCCCTCCTCCTCCACCTCCTCCTCCACTTCCTGGGTTAGCTCCTCCTCCCCCTCCTCCTCCTCTCCCTGGTGGCCTGGCTCCTCCTCCTCCTCCTCTCCCAGGTGGAGGTCTTCCAGGGGCTGTATGCGTCCCCCCTCCTCTCCCCACTATGGGCTCCCTCCCGCCCCCTCTGCCTTTTGGACTGTACACACTGGGGTTGACCCAAGAGAAGCCACCTCGGAAGGCCCTAGTGGAGCCACCCCGCCCGATGAAGCCCTTGTACTGGACCAGGATTCAGCTGAACACCAAAAAGTATGGACACTAAAATATGTTTGCACTAAATGTGCCACCCCAGACACTGCTTTGATTTAGTTTTCATCAGAAGCATCTTTCAAACTGACAAAAATGGATTGTATTGAATTTGTGAGTTATGCTTGGTTTCCTCTAAGGGTCAGGTTAAGGTTACACTTTATTGTCCCCGTAGGGAAATTTGTTCTCTGCATTTGATTTTGTGCATGTTTTGGTTGATGAGGGAAACTACAGTACCTGGAGAAAACCCACCCAGACAAGGGGAGAACATGCAAACTCCACACAGAAAGGCCCTGGTGCCCAAACCCGGGACCTTCTTGTTGTGAGGCAACAGTGCTAACCACTGCTCCAGTACATCTGTTACCCCTATCAACCCAAAACATGCACAATATAGGCTCAGGCACACAACATTTAATGCTCACAGCAAATTATGTTTTCCGTGCAGCATTGTATGATGGGTCAAATGCAGAGGACACATTTTCATCCAGGAAGATATAATTAATAGATTACATCCAATCCAATCCCTGTCTTCTATCCTCAGGGAAGTGTCCTCCTCGTCAGTGTGGGAGACCATTGAAGAACCTGAGGTGGACTTCCAGGAGTTTGTGGAGCTCTTCTCCAAAACTGCAGTGAAGGAGAAGAAGCAACCCCTGTCTGATACCATCACCAAGTCCAAGGCCAAGCAGGTCAGAGTTATGACCACAGTGGGTCATGTGAGATTCCACCATGTAAAACAGCGAGAGTTAGGTGGTCTTCTAGTACCAGGTGTGCTTTGCTTACCTAACCTTAGTGTAGGTTTTCGATGTAGCTAGTAACTGACAATTAATTTACTAATCGATTAGTCTGTCGATTATTTATACGATTAATCAGTAGAAAGCAGAAAGTGCATAAATATGAGATTTCTTCCCCAAATTTTGAAGCAGATGAAGCTAAAACTATGCCACCTGAGGACTTCTGGATAGAGTACATTTACAGACAAAGGTTTTTCATTTGGGGAAGACTTATTTATTTTGATAAATGGTTTCTGAGATCACAAACAATCATTTATAGCCTACATTACAAATCTGTCAAGTACTTAGTTTATATTCACTTTAATGCCATGGTATGTTATTGCTCCACACTGCAGGCACTAGTTGTATTCTGTATTGCCTTTACCCCTCTATATCTATATATTTCTGAGACATAGGCCGTGGTGAGTGTTTTTGAGATCATGTAATATAGATGTGTATTTTTTTTAGGTGGTGAAGCTTCTGAACAACAAGCGCTCTCAGGCAGTGGGCATCCTCATGTCTTCACTGCATCTGGACATGAAGGACATCCAGCACGGTCAGTTCATCTGCTCCTGGTCATATCTCAAATGGTTCTAAAGTATTTCACACAAAGTACAATATCTGAAAATATGTGAATTCAATGTTATTGGACTAAATGATAAGCCTAGACCAGACATAGCCAACCAATGGTTTTAGAGCCACATACTCTTTAGCACCTCTCTTGTGGCTCTTTGCGTATTTTGTTATGTAAGGTAAAGGTAAACCAAAATTAAACAACAGGACAAACCATGTCTAAATCTGGTCTTAAAGTCTAAACAAGGTCAAAACAAGAATGGAGTTTTTGATTAAGTTTGATTAAGCTTAGGAACAAAAATGGAATTAATGATAAAAATGAATAAAAGGGTAAATGTTAGGACTTGACCACACCGAAAAAGTAAAATGGTACTCCATTTACAAATTGCGCAATTATTCACAGCAAAATCTTTCATTGTCACAATTTCCTGAAGTAGATCAGTGCAACTATATGATGTACATTCAACTCACATGGACTATATATAGAGAGCCTTTCACAGAGACAGACTCACAAGGTGCTTCACATTTTAAAATCAGAATCAGATCAAATGAAATACAAATACAACAGCAGAATGCAGTAGTATGAAGCAATAAAATACAATGAAGCACAACATTTAAGGTAAAAGAAAAGAATAATATGTAATATACAAATGAAGAGGAGGCAGCTCATTGTGTGGGAACAGTAGTCTAAACTCAATCGAAACCTTTTCCAAACCTAGATTAAAGCAGTCCTAAACCAGGGCTTTACCAGGTCCACATTAGGTCTAAATGAGGAGAAATAACTGGTGTATGCCCTGTTCTTCTGTCTCTGTGAGTGTATGACATTGAGACTGTGTGTGTCTGTGTGTGTTACAGCTGTCCTCAATCTGGACTACACTGTGGTAGATCTGGAGACACTACAGGCCCTCTATGAGAACGTGAGACATTTATAACACTTCAGAATTTGTTTAAAGTAAAAGTGCATATATACCAACAGGGTTTTTATATTGACGTGTTATGTGTTTGTGACAGAGGGCTCAGCAGGAGGAGCTGGACAAGATCGAGAAACACCTGAAGTCTTCTAAAGACAAGGAGAACGCCAAACCTCTGGACAAACCTGAACAGTGAGTAATGTACACTCACAAGAATATATGACAAACTGTAACTAAGGCATACTGAAAATGATATCATTACATGTGTACTTGTAAACCACTGTATGCACTCAATCTTCTGAAATACAGTCTTTAAGTGTGTGATTGTGTTGTATATTTCAGGTAATGTGTGATTGTATATTTCAGGTTCCTGTATGAGCTGTCTGTCATCCCTCAGTTCTCCGGGAGAGTGTTCTGTATCCTGTTTCAGAGCAGCTTCACTGAGTGTATGAGTCTGTTACTGAGGAAACTAGAGGTTCTACAGAGGGTCTGCACGGTGAGGGCTCCATCTACTTCACTATACATTCAATACTCATTTACACCTCATTTAGTCTTGATTAAGAACTGATGATTTAGTCCTGGTCTAGATTTGATTAGTTTTGGTTGATCCACTGGTTAGTCGTGCCTTAATCTTAATTTAGTCAGAGGTGGTAGAGTAGCCAATACTTACTTAAGTAAGAGTACTGTTACTTCAAAATAAAATGACTCAGTAAATGTGTCTTTTATGAAACATGTGTGTATTGCAGGCTCTAAAGGATGGTGAGACTGTGAAGCAGGTTCTAGGTCTGGTGCTGGCCTTTGGGAACTTCATGAACGGTGGGAATCGAACCCGCGGTCAGGCTGACGGATTCACCCTGGACATCCTGCCCAAGCTCAAGGACGTCAAGAGCAGTGTGAGTGTGCATAGTCATTTATGTCTTTTAGGAAAACACTTGTAAATTAATATTTTGCAATGTATTCAGAAAAAATATCTGATTATTGTTCAACGTTCAAAATAACAATTGATGGTTTCCTTTGAGACCTAATAACATATTATTTTAACATTTATTGGTCTGAGACAAATTGGGATTAAATGTGTTATAAGGTTTCATAAATCTCAAATGTAATGTATTGTATTTTGTTCTTACAGGACAGCACCAAGAGTCTGCTGTCATACATCGTCATATACTTCCTTCGACACTTTGCAGAGGTAAGTCCTAGGGCTGGAATCACAGGTGATATCACCATTCTGATATCACAATGCTCTTAGAATTAAACTGTTGCACATGATCACCTATGAAATATCACTGTTTTTACAGATAAAGTTTTTCAATGATATTGTGTGTGTGTTAAATCTGACATGTTGTATTCTCACGCATCTGTATGTGTGTATATGTGTGTGTATTCAGGACGCGGGGAGGGAGACCTGCGTGTACCCTCTGCCTGAGCCTCATGACCTGTTCCAGGCCTCTCAGATGAAGTTTGAGGACTTCCACAAAGACCTGCTCAGGCTCCGGAAAGATCTCAGAGGTACACTTATACACCATATGTCCTCCATGTATTATCTTTATACACAGGTGAAACTGGAAACATTAGAATATGATGCAAAAGTTCATTTATTTCAGTGATTCAACTTAAAATGTGAATCTAATGTATGATATAGACTCATTACATGTAAAGCAAAATATTTAAAGCCTTTATTTGTTATAATTTTGATGATTATGGCTTACAGCTTATGAAAACTCCTAATTTAAAATCTCAGAAAATGTTAATATTGTGAAAAGATTTATTATTTTTGGCTCAAATTGTCACATTCTAATCAGCTAATTAATCC
>JAVQJW010255635.1:0-10523 GCA_036025195.1 Hypseleotris klunzingeri
TAAGGTTAGAGTTAGTGTTATTTATAATGTAGTTACAGTTTCTTACAGTGTATTACATTGTACTTAGTGAGGTAGATTCAATGTAGTTAAGGGATAATGTAAAATAAAGTGTTACAAAAGTTGTGAATTTGGCATAAAGGCACAAGAAACATATCCATTAGTTTGCTTTCAACTGGGCTCAAGTAAATGTAACCAAGTAAAGTACACTTGTGACTACCCACTTCAGCTGGTGTGTGTGTGTGTGTGTTGTCCACTGTAGATACACTGTGGTCATTGTCTCTTTGGCCTCTTTCTTTGTGAGGACTATCCATGCGTGATAGTTTGACCAGGCCGGGCCTTGTTGTGCGACACATACACTCATCCACACTGTGTCATTGTGTGCTGGTTTTTCTAATGGGTTTTGACAGGAGCTCACACAGGTGCTTTGCAAAACTAGTCAAACAAAGAGCAAAATGTAAGCAAATTTAGAAGCCAAGAGGAATACAGGCATAGATAGGGGATGGATAAAAAAGTGACACCATGTAAAAGGTTTAAAATATATATATATATATATATATATAAAAATACTGTATATATAAAATCAATTTATGTGTGTTGTTTCGCACTGGTGGTACTAAAGTTCCTCTTTAGCCACTGCTGCCCTGGGGCGGACTGACAGAAACATGTAAAACGTGATGTGCCAAGCTCTCACACAAATCACACACACAAAATAATAATGATAATGCACACCGCTTATATACCACTTTTCTAGATACCCAAAGACACATCATTTTTCATTCACTCCACTGTTACATTGACGGTGATATGCTAATTGTGGACCACAGCTTCAGTTGTAGCTGCTTGTCTGCGCCTACTACCCCTTCTATCACTATCAAACACCAATCACACAACCACATTCATAGACAATGTGGGTTTAGTGTCTTGCACAACAGAATGCACAACTTGCTTTATTAAGATGCACAATTATCTCCAAGGCAGTCCATAGCCACATTTTCAAATAAGTAGAAAGAATACAACTTTTTTTTTGCTTTTTTGCAATTCGAAAGCTACGCAATCCCCTCTTTTTTGTTATCGCAGGTGGATTCCATACACCCCTTTCCTAATCATTACCACCAAACATTTGACTTTTTTCTATTTATTTGTTGTCAGGCTCCGTGTTCCTGACCCAAACAGGGGCCTGCTTAACAAACGCTTGGCACTATTAATCCTGTGTCTGTGGCTTGCCTTTATTCACAACTGCAGGGGTCGGTCAGCACCACTGTGACTGCTATTGTGGGCCGCTCAGGAGGGGAGAGGTGTACCCACACACACACACAACACACACACACACACACAAGACATCTGCAGGTCATCATCATCATTGTGGGAATAATACCAGGGATGGTTATCATAAAGGGGAAGCTCTGAGCCCCTGCCTGTCTTGGGAAGATGATTTTGGATGGCCCCAGAACAATGAACCATGGGAATCCGCTTGTCCGCCATTGATCCTGGTCCCATGGCATACCCCTGCAAAGTCTGTCAGAGGCTGCGAACGAATAAAAAGCGCCACGGCATTTTTCTTGACTCCCTCTACAGTGTGTTTCTTTTCTTTTTGTCAGGAGGGCTCCTACTGATCAGCGGGGATGAGCTGAAAGTTGAACTACCTGTTGACAGGACCTCTTAAACAGCCCTGAATGACACATTGTGCAAAAAAAAGGGGGGGGTGAGGGGTGGAGAGTACTGCCCATTCATTTTTGGGGCTAATGTTTTCATCTGATTCTTTTTATTGTTTCTGTGGTAAGAGAAAAAAAAGGACGTGGATTTATCTTAATCTAGAGTTATTCATAGGGTTTGAAAGCAGGGTGATATTTTACAGGGACGTTTTTGTGTTTGGAAAGTGTGGACATGGAACATTGATATTTGTTCCCAGGGCAGGTTTTTTTTCTTCTGGGGATGTTGAGGTGCCCTAATTCATTGTCGTCATGTTTTTTTTTTTTTTTTTTTTACATAGATTTAGTTTTGCACCAATCATATTAACTAAAAAATATCTATGTAGCTCATACTAGCCTAACTTTGACAAGTACAAGTACTTTATCAATGAGATATGTGGATCTAGGGTCAAAATACAATAATAAAGCTTACCACTTATGTATACAGCACTTTTCTAGATACCCAAAGACGCTTTACAATTGCATTATTCATTCACTCCACAGTCACACACCAATCGCACAACCCCATGCATAAGTGTTTTGCCCAGGGACACAATGACCATATTTGCTCAGGTGGGATTTGGACCGGCTGCCCTCTGGTTGCAGGGCACCACTACCACCCCACCATATAATCAAAGAAAACACAAAAGAGTATTTCATTTTATTATGTTAAATAAATGAGACACAATGTATGTTTTAAAGTTCAATTTTACACCGTACACCATAGAGTATTTAAAATCTGCTCATACCAGTGTTGACCTTTGCGACCACCAAGTCCCATTTTTTTTCTTGCCTCTGATCTTGTGAGACATCCTCCAAAAGGCAGCTGTGTGACTCTATATTGCACATATAAGTACACTTCTATTTGTTAACATTAGCAAGAAAAGTTTACATTCCCCGAGATCTTTTAGCCTGGCCACGTCTCCGGCTTTATTTCCCTCTTTTAAAAACAAAAAACAAAAAATCAGAACAATCCATTTTTGAAGCTTCATTTCTTTTTGATAGTGTGGAGTTATGAGTTTTGATCAAGAGGCTCTAGGCATGCGATGGAGTCGAGGATTGAGTCTGGCAGGGATCGTGCGACTGTCTTCCATGTGCAGTTCAGAGTGTTTTCGCCTCATTACAGAAAGTAATAATGCAGCGAAGTCAAAAGAGCGAGAGAGTGAGGGGAAAGGAAGGAAAACAAGGCTGCTTTTTTATTGGATTAATTAGACGCCTTTGCAAAGACCACCTGCAATAGAAACAAAAACACACCAGCCAAAAGAAAAACTCATATCCCGGGCTGTTCTAGCTAACCGAACGCACTAACTAAACCAACTTTTTTAGCCAGAGGTAATTGATCTTTGAAATGACGAAGGAAGCTCTGTTTGTACTTTGAAAAACACACTGGCGGGTTTTTGATCGGAGCTCAATGTCCCGGCTGCTTGTGTAATCACTAAATATTTAGCATTCAAATCTCAGTGCCTGTAACATATGGTAAATATCCAAATTGTCCCCACCCAATATCAGATTGCTGTTTCTGTGGCGCCTTTCATCTCAGTAATGATTTGGTGCAAAATATGATGGAATTCAGCACATTGTGAATAATGATTGATTTGTTTAATGCAATGAATTTGTTCATTAGGACTTAATGAGGTATTGCATTGTGATTAGTCGATGGGTTTTTGTGTCAATACATGCCAAAATAACAAAGTAAAGTCCAACTAATGGCTTTTCGATTCCTCACTTCGGCCTTTCTTGTATTAAATGTCAGACCAAAGTTTTGCGACGTGAAAATCCGACAGAGAACAGGCCACATGTACAGTAGACTTAAGAAGCTTTTCTTATGAATTTATTATTAGTGTCAATCCCTAATATTGAAACTGTCTTTCATATACTTTAATAATTTATAAGGTTACAATTAGAGTGCAGCACATTTAAATCCCTTATGCATTTATGATGCATGCTAATATTGATAAGACTAAAATGAACTGAGCACTTTCAAATGCTGACTGAAATACATTTCCATTGTGTTACAGATACCACTTATAATTAAGCTGAGGCTTGTAGAGAATAGGAATAGAGAGGAAAATGCATTAAGAGAAATGACTTGTGAATGTGTGCATGATAGTGTGTTTATGAGCTGCACATGGTGCTTTAGTGAATATTAAACCACCAACAATAAAGACAACAGCTGAACCTTCATGAGAAAATGCTAAAGGAAGTCTTTGTGGTTTTAGAGGTATCAGAGGAGCCAATAGTTTTAATGAGACAGCAGAGCTGTTCATGCCAGGAAATGATAAGGTTATACAGGTTAGAATAACGGCACAGACACTACCTTACAGCAGAAAAGTTCAAGTATTTTTAATAGTACACGGGCAATGGCAGACGCAGTGAGCCGTGTGACAGACAAAGAGACAGACAAGGGCTTTTCCAAACAGTGGTAACAAGATCCTCAGCTTTTAAGTAAGTCTATTTGAATACATTTTGGATATGTGTCCATATATGTACCAGTGTAGTTGTAAGAGTCCGGATGTTAGCAGTATTACTCTTTCAGAACACAGACTTGTTAAGCCTCTGTGGGCACACCCACTGTGTCTTTTAGAGGACACTGGCATATAGAATAGAATTGTTGTTCAGATTTAAAGGCTTGGATTGGAGTCTTTGGCTGTGTGTGTATTGTTCTTGTATGCCGCCCTCAAATTCCCTTGCATGTGTGTGTTGATATGAGCAGAGGGGGGATGTCACATAAGAAATGTCCTTTTTAATCAGGGGAAAAAATATAAAATGACTCGGGAGCAAGGCGAGCATATTAATGTGCTTCATTTGCATACGCTCGTCAGCCAGGATACGTTTATAAAAAACACAAACTGGATTCGTCAGTTCATTCCACATTATTCCATTGTCTATCTGCCTTTGTTATATGTTAAAGATAAAGGCAGAAATCAAATTGAAGAAAAGGGCAAGCTGCTATCTCCCTAAATGAGCAACAGCTCATCAGCCTAGTTTAAATCACAGATTTCTATTCCAAAAGGCAGCCGCCTCTGTAAAAAGGGCCCATTCAAATAAGGTCTCTTCTGATATAGGCACGGCTGCTGATAGAACTGGTGTCACATAAATACAATTTAGAACCTTACGTCATTTTAAACAGTCTACCAAAGTTTTTTATAATCCTTTTTGCCTACCGTAAATGTACATATAACCAATATCTTTATTTGATAGTTTTCATTATAAAGCTCTTTTCAATGAGCTTTATTCAAGTCACGTGAGAATAAGATCATAAGATAAGACATACATTTAAGTAGGCTTTGACAGAAGCATGTCTTGCTCTGTCTATGCCTGTATAACATAGGATGCCCATTATATTCTTGATTAATTCAGTCCAACTGCTTTATGATACTTGTGGCAAATTCAAAGGGCAGCCCACAAGTGTCACATTCCTTTAAACAGAAGTGAAAGCTTGTTACAGTGCCTAATTCATGACCAGGAGATAAGAATCCACCATGGACAGTGTGTTGGAGGGGACAAGGTCTCAAAGAACAGTCCCCCCTTATGTCTACTAACCTCCTACTGCAGAGAGGGAGGGAGAGAAATGAGGGAAAAATGTCAAATGAATGTGAAAACAAATGAAGTAGACACAAGTGACTCATGCCGCGCTGAAGGAGGAGGCTGACAAAGTTGTAGTCCGCACATGCCCTTTGTAGCCTTTCAGTGTCTCACATACTCTAATGTATATTATATTATATTATATGTATGATTTAGTACACTCTTGCAGCGCCTGTACACTTGATAAGTGATCATTTCTCTTGTGAAGTGAACACACCTTCTGCATGCATTTATTTAGGCCTACTATAAAAGATTTTTTTGATGATTACAGTCATGCATTACAGCTCAGTATAGCGGCCACAGTTACCAGGCAGCATACTAATAGGCTTAATGAGATATTATACAATATTTTGTTGACCAAAGCAGAAGTGTAGTTATTCTTTCTGTGGGCTTGACCCCTGCCAGCAGCCAGAGGAAGTGTGCACATACATGTTTACCTCTCCATCTGGAGAGCAGATGGAACTGTGTTAATGCTCTTGTTCTTTTTATTTCATCACTGATGTTACACATATGAAAGAAAGGATATTTACGCATGAAACACAAAGCCCAGTAGAAATAATGTAGTGTTTTATGTGTGTTCGTGTGTATGTAACAAAACACTTCAACACCCACTGCCTTATTGTTAAGTTTAAAATTGATCTAACTTTGAGCACATTTTGAGTCTTATGAATAAAGCCCACAAACCTTAAAAGAAAGGCTTAATGCAAAGAGGGAATGATGTAGCTGAGGATGAGCAAAGTGATTTACATCAAGCATAGTTTTGCTCTTGAATGGAGCATTGCACCACTCCAAGTGTCATGGCACCAAGATAAGAGTGTTATGTTTACCGCAGTAACCCCTTAGTTTTAAGTGCAATTGTTAAAATCATAATTGTAGTATTGTGGTGGCGTCCCTGACAATGCTGTAGCTCTGTTTCATTAAGGCATGTAATTGGAGGAATTCTGATAGGATGGGCACAAGTAGCTTAATTACACACCGCTCACTGTGTTTACAGAGTAATTATTGTATCTAAAATGGTGCCACATTTTGTTAAAGTTGTGTGGGCAACATTTACCTGGCCTCCAGTCCCGTCAATCCACATTCATACATTTTTGTTAAGTCCATGATTTATCATCGCAACAGTAACAGTTATTTTGTTGTGTGTTTGTTTTACAGGATGGAGGACTCTAGTTTGTGCCTTGGTGTGTCATCAGCAGTGCCTGATGCAGAAGCCCATCTGAACAGTGCAGTTCTAAATGGACGCTATCCCATCAGTCAAAAGCTTCACCAGCTTACTGCACAGTTAGGACACGCCTTCCCTGATCTACACCGCCCACAGCCTATCCCAGAGGAGAAGGCAGCCACACCTTTGGATGAGAAAACCCACCACGCAGCCCTGGCCAGTCAACCTATTAGCAGTCAAATGGCACTTTTAGCAAATCAACTGAACCGAGACATTGATGCAGGAGCACTGAGTGGGCTAAATGGTCGTGTTGATTTACAGCAGTTTCTCAATGGTCAGAATTTGGGCATCATGTCCCAAATGAATGATATCGAAGATGATGCTCGGAAGAACAGAAAGTATCCCTGTCCACTGTGTGGCAAGCGCTTCCGATTTAATAGCATACTGTCGCTGCATATGCGCACACATACAGGAGAAAAGCCCTTTAAATGCCCATACTGTGACCACCGAGCTGCTCAGAAGGGTAATTTGAAGATCCATCTCCGCACCCACAAGTTGGGAAACCTCGGTAAGGGCCGTGGCCGTGTTCGAGAAGAAAATAGGCTCCTCCATGAGCTTGAAGAGCGGGCCATTCTTAGGGACAAACAGATGAGAGGTAGTGGAAGTATCATCCCCACAGCTCCTCCTCCTCTCCTGGGGCTTAACAACAGCACGAACAACCATCCACCACCCCAGCTCGGCCCAGCCTGTGGCCTGCTTCCACCATCGGGCCTGGGTACTCCAGAGACCATGTCCCAGCCCTCCTCTTCTCCAAAGCCGGCTGGTGTCCAAGATGATCAGTCTCTGAATCCAGGAACTGGTTTCCGTTGCACCTTCTGCAAAGGCAAATTCAAGAAACGAGAAGAACTTGACCGCCACATCCGCATACTCCACAAGCCCTATAAATGTACTCTGTGTGAATTTGCCGCCTCACATGAAGAAGACCTGATTAGTCATGTTGAGAAGGCCCACATTACAGCTGAGACTACCCAGGGTGCGGGCTCTGGTGGGACTGGAGGGACGCAGCCAGCCACAGAGTTCCGCTGTGATGTGTGTGGACAAGTCTTCAGCCAGGCCTGGTTCCTCAAAGGACACATGCGCAAACACAAGGACTCTTTTGAACACTGCTGTCAGATATGTGGTCGCCGATTCAAGGAACCATGGTTTCTCAAGAACCATATGAAGGTGCATCTCAATAAGCTTGCTATCAAGAGCAAACCACCACAAGCCAGTGAACAAGACCTTGCAATCAATAGCATGAGCAACCTTGCCCAGGAAGCCCATGCAAATCTTTATTCTCGCTACATCTCATGTCTGCAGGGAGGCTTCCTTTCACCAGATAAACAGGGCCTCAGTGAGCAGCACCAAATGCTGGCTAAAGCAGGGATAGCCATGAAAGAAAAAGAGATGTTAGGTAAGCTGCTGGGGCCTATGGCTGCCGGCCTGGGCCATGGTCTAGGTGAGAATGAGAAGCGTTCACTCCTGGGTTGTCTTAACCTTGTGCCACCACTCAAGTCGAGCTGTATGGAGCGCCTTCAGGCAGCTGCAAAGGTGGCCGAAATGGATTCCCTCAATAATTATCAAGCTTGGCAGATCATGGCTCGTGGCATGGCTATGGATAGAGCTTTCATGCCGAAAGATCAGCAGCACCCACACCAAATGCACACTGGCCAAGAAGATGAGAGTGCTGGGTCCATGGCATCCTTCTCTAAAGAGAAACAAGATTACTCAATGATTACTTCCACTGATGGCTCCAAACACAAGCAGCTTTCTGAGGCTCTGCAGGGCTCTAAGGTTGGCAGTGGAGCTCTAATGTCTTTGAAGGAAGATGGAAGAGGATATGATGGTCACCGTGACCTTTTGCCACACCATGGTTCTGGTGAAACACCTGGAGGCCTCACTGGTTTAGGAAGTCCCAACATTGACTATGGCATTTCCACCATGAAGGAGAAACCCTCAGAATGTCCTGACTGTGGCCGTGTCTTCCGAACCTACCATCAGATGGTGGTCCACTCCCGCATCCACGGCAAGGACCGGAGATCGATGGAAGAGGCTCTCCAGCAGCAAGGTCTCGATGAGCGCCGCGGGTCAGCAAGTGACCCAGAGTCCCAGTCCATCAGCCGATCCA
This sequence comes from Hypseleotris klunzingeri, assembly GCA_036025195.1. Classification (NCBI taxonomy): domain Eukaryota; kingdom Metazoa; phylum Chordata; class Actinopteri; order Gobiiformes; family Eleotridae; genus Hypseleotris; species Hypseleotris klunzingeri. The sequence goes on from JAVQJW010255635.1 coordinate 8,603, forward strand.
CCACCCCAGGGTCCTCCAACGTGACTGAGGAGAGCGCTGTGGGCGGGGCACACTCACAGACAGGAAGTGTCCAGGATGACAGTCCACACCCCTCCTCCCCATCTTCAGGTATGGAAAACTAATCAGTGTAGAGCCACTGAAAGAGAGAGCTACGCACACAGAAGTCCAGAACATTGATGGCCACATGTAAACATTGTTGTACATTTTAAAAGTGTGACACAGGCAGGTTTGACTTAATTGAAACAATTTACATACAAAAGTTGGCCCACTGGACTCATTGGTGGTATCTCTCTCTTCCATGTACTTTGCAGTAGTCTACACAGGATTCTGGGCAATATTTATCTATTCCTACTTTTCTGTCTGTTTCCATAGTCTGCCTCTTTCTCACAAAACTCTAATACACCCAATACTATATAAAACAGGGAAAAAAGTAGCCTGGCCATTTGGGTATTTACAATTCTCAAGCAATTACTCTCCTGGCTTATTAAATTAAAGAGAATACTCCAGGCTCCCATTGGCTCGACAGATACCTGCTTTAGCTTTGCATTCACACGGTGCAGGTTAGGAGCTTATATCCCCCTGGAACATGAGTAAAGACTAGGAGCAAAGGGATGAACTCATTTTAAGCAGAGTGATTAATAAATGTCTTTAATAAATGCGTTGGAGACAGCCATACCCGCTCCCATCTCTCCCTCTCTCTCTCCCCGGCAAACATGGGCCGTCCAGGGCTAGATAAGTATATGTTTAGTGGGATTAAGGGAGGCTCGTTGCTAATGATTACACAAGTTTTTAAAGGTAACTTTCGCTTGCTCCTCGGGGCACTGCGCTGGCGTTAAGAAGCGCAAGCGGTAATTAGGTCACGACTGCGCGATAATCAGTCGGTTTAAGCTAAACAAGACACTAATTAAAGATATACATATAAAGCAGGTCAAAAAAAAAAAAAAAGCCGAACTTCATTTGCAAAAGCGGGATGTGCTTTTAAGTCTTTTGAGAGAAATAAATAAATAATATAAATATAAATCAGAGTGGCTTAGCTTAAGGCTGTATAAGCAACTTAATTCCACCAGTGGAGACGAAATTGTTTATTTATCCACAGAGGCATGAAGTCCTTATCGTGCCCGTGTAGTGTGATGGGTTTGAACATAGGACGGGCTATGTTTATTTTAATCTAAGAAATAATAACAGACAACCCCCCCACCCCAATTAGGAATTAATGAAAATGAGAACGAGATAAAAACCTATTTTCTTTATAGAGACTATTAAACATAACACTTTCTCAACAGGGTGGGGGTGTAGCGGATGTAATTATCTTCTGAATTTTAATGCTGCAACTCCCCCCCCCCCCTCTTTCTCTCTCTCTCTCTCTCTCTCTCTCTCTCTTTCTCTGTCTGTCTCTTTTTTGACTGAAGCGCTTTGAATCTGATGAGTACAGCTTGTGGCGTTTCAACAACTTCAGAAGTAGTGTGTTAACAACCAGTCGACTAAATACCCCCAAAAAATATATAAAAAATTAGGAGGGTTAATATAATCATTGACAAATAAAAAGCAATGTTTTTAAAGAAAGAAATGATATGTTAACAGAGCACAGTGAGGCGTGTTTGATTTTGCTGTAAGTGGATAAATCCCTTCCCTTAGGCATCAGCGTTATAAAGAAAGAGGGTAGGATTAAGTGCGAAAAAAAATGGCTGTAACAACATTGTAAAAAGGCCTAGTTAAAAAAAGGCCTAAACTGTTCCCTTCATGAGTCTAGCATAGACTTAGCAACAACATAAAAATATAAAAACAATAATGCAACAAATATTGACAGTGTCCGCAAACTATAGCTCAAACCTTATAAAAATGTAAAAAAAAGTGTCTTGCTTCAACAGTGTTAACAGAAGGAGAGGGAATCAAACCACCAACCTTTTACGTTATTGGTTTA
>JAVQJW010255766.1:0-11046 GCA_036025195.1 Hypseleotris klunzingeri
TTACAAATTAAGAATACCATAAGGTTACAGTTCACATCACTTATGACTATGATCTTCAGCTTTTAGATTAGTTTGAGAATAGGATTTTTTTTATACAAATTGAAAGAAACACAATGCAGTCCCAGTTATTCAATGCATACTAGCACACGCAGTACCAGGAAAAAGGGTGTAGTTTTCAGGTAGTCTTTAGTGTCCCTATAGGAAATTTGTCCATTGCATTTGACCGATCCTTGATTGTACGTGTTGAAGCTGATGGGGAGGAAAATGCAAAAAACCCACCAGACACAGGGAGAACAAGCAAACTCTACACAGAAAAGCCTATTACAAGGGGAAAAACGGCTATATGCATAACTTAAACTGGGTAAACGAGACATAAGAAAGGCCTGAAAAATCATTTAAAAAAATCGGTATACCAATGTCTTTGTATTTTACTTATAACCTCTAGACAAAAACACATCAAAATAGTAACTGTATTTTGTTCAGATGGGGTGAGTTCTGGTCACAGTGAGTCCTTCAGCAGTGAAGAAGAGGAGGAAGAAGAGGATGAAACAGATGATGAAGAGGCGAGTGAGTCAAAAGAGCAGCAAGAAAAAGCAGCAGAGAAAAAGAATGAGTCCTCCAGCAGTGAAGAAGAAGGTATTAAATCTACTTCTTAGAATCAATCTTGATTTTGTCCAGCAGAGGGAGTAAAGAGTTGTTGTATTTGACATAATATATTTACGTTATGTCTAAGGACCACTTTAGTCTTTTAGTTTTTTTTTAACCATATAACAAAATAAAGTTATACAATGAGAGACGTGTTTATTGTCCTTGTTGATGTTTTTTGATTGTGTTGTCAATTCTTTTTTCTTCACAGATAGTTCCTCTAAAACAGAGTCCAGCAGTGAAGAAGAGGATGAGGAAGAAACAACAGCTGCAGTTCCTCAACCAATCAGAGTTGAGCAGGAGAAGGTGGGGAATGTACAGAGAGCCAATCAGAAGAAACCTGCAGCTGAGGAGGAGATGGAGCTTCAGAGGAGAGCCAATGAGAGGAGACTCGCAGCTGTCTATCAAAGACAGAAGGAGGCTGAGGAAAACCGCAAACTGATCCAGGGGGCACTGTCCAAACTGGTGAGGAATACGTTTTTATAATTAGCAAGTTTTAAGTCAGTAAGTCTTAAGTCAGCATAAGAAGGAAATGCCAAATCGAGAAGTCTACTTTTATTATTTTTAAAGGAGATATTTCTACAATGATTTCTTAGACTTCTTTCCTTTATAGAAAACATAGGAAATATAGTCAGTATTGTGCATCCCTACTAAAATGCATAGAAAATGGACTTTTGATGCTATAGATACAGTCGGCAACATTGGGAACCATGGGAACGGCCACTTACGATCATTCGGAGGGGGAAAACATCATGATATGAAGTGAATGGAGAAGAGCTGCTAAAATTCTACTCATCAAATACAGCAGCAAATACAAACTTACTGATATATAATTTACATAATAATTATCAGGACCTAAACAGGCCAACAATGTGATCCAGCTGTCCTAATTAGTGAATAAATACGCAAATTATATGAATTATAATTATATGATATATGATATTGCATATGAAAATCCGCCAATACATTGTTTCTATGTTTGAACAAATGTGTTGATGTGGCTCAGGATGCTCCCTCTGGTGGAAGTGGAGGGAAACACATCGTCTTTGGGTCTGACGATGATGAAGAGGATGAAGATAATAGTGAATTACAGCAGAACCAGTCAGAGGAACAGCCTGTGTCCAATCAACAACAGAAGGTGTGTAACTCTGGGCTTTCTTTTTTTATTAGCACATTTTATCTGGAAGAGAATTTATCTACAGTACATAGGACACACATGGCATATTTTAATGATCTTTTGTTAGTTATTAAGTGATTAAAAAAAACAAAGGGATGTTATTGATAAGGAATTGACATACAATATAAACGCCGTAGAAAGGTGAAAAAGTTAATTTTGCAAAATAGGCCCTATTTAATAAATACATTTTTTCTTTCAGCAGTCGTCAACCCCTCGGTTGTTTGACAGTGATGAAGAAGATGATGATGAAGATGATAAAGACACAGACAGGTTTGAGATCAGACCAGAGTTTGAAGGAGCCGCTGGACAAAAGGTAAAATCATCAATTCACATTACACTACACTTATCACCACTACAGATCAGACTTATGTTAGCCTGCTTCACCCTTTTCCCAAAAACTACTGAATGGATTTGGATAAAATTTTCAGGGAAGGTCATGAATCAAGGAACAGTTGATTCGATTTTGGGTGATCCGGATCATTGTCTGGATTCTGGAATTTTGATTTAAAAGAGTGACAATCCACCGACAATCCACCGATTTGGATTACATTTTCAGGGAAGGTCAGAAATTATTAGTGGAATGATCAGTGGAAATGAACTGCCATGGAACAGGTTTTCTGTAGTTTAGACCTTTGTGTTCAGAGCTTGACACTTAAAGTCAATTATAATAGTCTTTTGCCCTGTGTTTGTCCCTCATTTCTTGCCGTATTTTTTAACTGTGATGCTCTGATATGCAGCTGATGGAGCTACAGTCTCGCTTCGGGACAGACGAGAGATTTAAGATGGACGCCCGCTTCCTGGATGATAATAAAGATGATGAGGAGGAGGAAGACTCAGGTAAAGTTGTCGACTGGTTTAGTACTGATTTAGACCTGGTGTAGTTCTGGTTCAGACCTGGGTTAATCCTTAGTTTATTTCTTGGTTTAGTCCTTATTTAAATTTTTTTAGTCTGGTTTAGACTTGTGATAGACCTTTGAGTTTAGTTCCTAGTTGAGTTTAATCCTAGTTTATTCCTAGATCGTTTTAATCCTGGTTCAGTCCTGGTTCAGTCCTGGTTTAGACCTGGTTTAGATCTGTTTTTTTTTCCATTTCAGAGATCAAGGCAGCAGTGACTGAGGAGGAGGAGGCTCTTGAGGAGGAGAAAAAGAAGAACCTCCTGATTCTCCAGAACCTTCTCGGGACCAACACAAGCCAAACTGTCCTCAGCAAAACCAAGGCCAAGACTTTCAGGTACCCGCTCATATCAATGTCAGAGTATCTATTAAACCTCTTTCAAAGTGAATATACACAAATTAATTGAACCTATTTCCAGGGATGTGTCTGCGCTGCACTATGATCCCAGTAAAGAGGAGCATGCTGCTTTTGAGACAAAGACTGAAGAGAAGAAGGAGAGGTAAGGTTATAATTCAAACTATTTCTCAAATGGTTAAAAATCTTGTAACATTTTATTACTGCTAATAGTCGGGGGCTGTTAACAAAGCATTAAGTATTTAATTACTACGGCTCGTCTGATATTTGCAAGATTGAATGACATTGGTATCGGACGATATAGATGGTTGGTATGAGGGTGAATGTCAGTAGTGTCAGCCCTGAGACTATCCCCGGCTCAGGCCCATAGTAGTGTCAGCCGTGATAATAATCCCACCTCAGGCCCATAGTAGTGATAGCCCTGAGACTAACCCATGTCTGGCCCATAGTAGTGACAGCCCTGATACTAACCCCGCCTCATGCCCTTAGTATTGTCAGACCTGAGACCAACCCTACCTTAGGCCAAAAGTAGTGTCAGCCCTGAGAATAATTCACCTTATGCTCATAGTTGTGTCAGCCCTGAGACTAATCCCACCTCAAGCCCATATTAGTGTCAGCCATGAGACTAACCCCGCCTCAGGTCCATAGTAGCGTCAGCCCTGAGACTAACCCGCCTCAGGCCCATATTAGTGTCAGCCCTGATACTAACCCCACCTCATGCCCTTAGTAGTGTCAGCCCTGAGACTAAGCCCTCCTCAGGCCCATAGTAGTGTCAGCCCTGAGACTAACCCCGCCTCAGGCCCATTGTAGTGTCAGCCTTGAGACTAACCCGCCTCAGGCCTATTGTAGTGTCAGCCCAGAGACTAGCCCTCCTCAGGCCCATAGTAGTGTCAGCCCTGAGACTAAGGTCGCCTCAGACCCATAGTATTGTCAGCCTTGAGACTTACTCCACCTCAGGCCCATAGTAGTGTCAGCCCTGAGACTAACCCCTCCTCAGGCCCATAGTAGTGTTAGCCCTGAGACAAATTTGCCTCAGGCCCATTGTAGGGTCAGCCTTGACACAAATTCGCCTTATGCCCATTGTAGTGTCAGTCCTGAGACTAACCCCACCTCAGGCCCATAGTAGTGTCAGCCCTGATACTAACCCCGCCTCAAGCCCATAGTAGTGTCATCCCTGAGACTAACCCGCCTCTGGCCCATAGTAGTGTCAGCCCTGATACCAACCGCGCCTCAAGCCCATAGTAGTGTCATCCCTGAGACTAACCCGCCTCTAGCCCATAGTAGCAGAAGATGATTAATAAATACAAACAGGAATTAACATGGCTGACTTATTGTTCTGTACAGTAAAGCGTCTCGGAAGAAGAAGAGAGAAGAGGCTCAGAAACTTCCGGAAGTGTCCAAAGACATCTACTTCAGCGTCTCCACCGATCTGAAGGAAGTGTTCGGAAAAGAGACAGAAAAAACTGAAAACCAAGAACAAGAGGAGACCAACTGGGACCAAGAGGAGGAGGAGGAGGAGGAGGAGCTAGGAGACAAGGACACAAGGACAGAGGAGGAACAAGGAGGCTTCAAATTCTCTTTCTTTGGAGATGACTTGGAGACACAACCAGAACAGACAGGTGAGAGAGTGAGTTTGACATGGTTTAGTCCTGGTTTTGATCTGGTTTTGATCTGGTTTAGACCAATTTAATATATGGTATAGTCCCAGTTTGATGTTATGTTTTGGAAACGTAGAGAGTGCTTAGACTTGGTTTGGTTCTAGTTTAGTTCTGGTTTACTCCTGAGTTAGGCCTGGTTTGATGTTATTTTTCCAAATAAAAAGTGGACCCCTGGTTTAGTCTTGGTATAGTTCTGGTTTAGTCCTGGTTTAGACCTGATGTTATATTGTATTTCAGAATTTAGAGTATTTAGATCTGGTTTAGTCCGGTTTCAGACCACGTTTAGTCCTGGTTCAGACCTGGTTTAATGTTCTTGTCTTTCAGAATATAAAGTGGAGAGTGTGGCACCTCCTAAGCTCTCCTGGCAGCAGAGAATGAACGACAGCAGTGAAGAAGAGGAAGAGGAGAGAGAAGAAGAAGAACAGGAAGTAAAGGAAGAGGAGAAAACTGCACCAATAAAAGCCACAGAGTAAGAATTATTTGGTGTTGGTATGTTCTAATATGAAAACTACTTAGTGAACACACATCTGCCATTGTCCATATCCAGTGCAGGTACAAAATCTACTTAGGTTGTGTCGCTTATTGATGACATTAGGCAATATGATTGGACACAGCGACTGTGGGCACATCTTGATTGGCTAAGACAGAAATGCAAGCAGATTTTAGTTATAAAATTATTACTTATCTGTATTTTTGACAAGACGTTTGCTAGTTGTTGGTTTAGCCATTTGATAGAGCCACAGTATATACAGGTGCCTTTCTATGACCCTCCAGCTGACTTGTTGCCCCTGTGTTTACAGAGAAACTCCACTGACCTCAGATCTGTTCTTCTTCTTCACCAATGACCAGCGCCTCACAGGTGAGATGGTACAAATTAAAAACTAAACTGACAATGAAAGATAGTTGATAAAAAGCAAGAATATCTTTCATTAACGTGTAAACTAATCTATGTGTTTCAGATGGACCTAAGTGGTTCTGCAGGACTTCACTGGAGGACCAGAGAGAGAGCTGGGAGGAGACCAGGACTCAACTCAGACAGGTACAAGAACTAAACCAGAACTATACCAGGTCTAAACCAGAACTAGACCAGGTCTAAACCAGAACTAGACCAGGTCTAAACCAGAACTAGACCAGGACTACACCAGATCTAATGTTTTTGTTTGTGTTCAGGATTACAGGAAGAAGCACAAAGATGCTCGGAGGAAACTGCGAGGCTCACAGCTCTGATCTGTTTTGTTATAATAAATGTTTATGAATTATGATGTAATAGACTTTATAAATTAAAAACACTTAAATGTGTGCATTGTCCAGTGTGTCCTCACATAGGCCTAAACCAGGGGTCTGCAAGAAATGGTTTTAGTGTCACATGCTGCTCTTCAGTCCCTCTCGTATGGCTCTTTGGTGGCATCTGATTAAGATCTATTAATACATGAATAAAAAGAACAGATGAGCACACGTTTGAAACAATCGCACACACATTTGTATCAGACTGTAATCCCATACAACTAGTCTTTTTTAATAATGGGCTTTAGTCTTTACAAACGGAAATTTACTACTTTTTTGCCAAAAATGACAGTCCTTCACAATAAAGAGATGAGCAGTAAAACCAGAACTTTTATACTTTATACTATAGTTTCCTGTCTGACTTTTATTCTGAAACTTCAAACCCTTATAGTGAATGCCCCCCGGATGTATTGCGGAGTATTGAAGCTGACTTTAGTTTAAAACAAACTTCAGACAAACTCCATCCTCAGACCAAGCCCGGACCACATTGCATCAGGACCTGCCCTGGACCGAGAGTAGACCGAGACCATGATCCGGACTGTTATCAACTCTGTTTAACATTTCTCTGTGCGATGTGCGCGTGAGGCCGGACCATGGGCGCGTGCTGGACGCTGTTGGTGCTGCTGCTGTGCGCTCGGACCGTAGAGCTACGACACCGGCCCCAAGAGGATGTGTACCCGGGACAGGGCGCTCTGAGCCCGGGAGAGAATGGACGGGAACCGGGCATCAGTGCCAAGCACAAGGACCTTTGGAGCGAGGCTAGAGAAGCAGGCTTCAGGGAGAGCTCCCGGGATCACACAGAGGAGATGTACCCGGGTCAGGACGCACCGGACCAGGGGACACACGGGCACAGAGCGCATCGTGGGGCTGATGGACTAAACCCCGGACACAGAGTGTCCCGCGGAGCGAAGGGCTCGTGGCGACGGAGGGACCGTGTCTCGGACCCGGACCCGTTCTTCACCACTCCGCTCCCCACCGCGCTGCCTGCTCCGCCGCTAAACGCGTCTGTGGGAGGCGCAGTGCCGCTGAGCGCAGGACCGCTGTGGAAGTATGCGGTGCTGCTGCTCGCCCTAGTGCTGCTGTCCACGGGGCTCGTGGGGAACCTCGCGCTCATGTGCCTAGTGTGGAACAGTTTCCACCTGAAGAGCGCGTGGAATTGTGTGCTGGCGGGGCTTGCGCTCTGGGACTTCCTAGTGCTGTTTTTCTGTCTCCCGGTGGTCCTGTTCCACCAGCTCACGGGCACGCGCCTCATGGGCACGCTGTCCTGCAGCCTCGTGCCCTTTCTGGAGGTGAGTGCGCGTTTTGAAAATGTTTGTGAGTTGATTTATCATCAACATAGGATCAAACAGAGAGAGAGAGAGTGGACAGGTGCATCTCACCTGAGGACATCACTGAGTCTGTGTTCTCCTGGAGGTTTATTTCAGACTAGGGTCTTGTTGGAATTTGACAAATGTAAAATGTAAACAATCAGAATAAGAAAGCACCATAAGCTTTGAGCTGAATAATGCAGAGTTAATAAAGCTATTATTGCGAAGGGCAGACCTCAAAGGCTTTTATTGTGAAGGGCAGACCTCATTAGTCTGAAGTCTTTTAGATGTAAATGAGTGTGAGTCTGTTTAAGTCTGAACAAACACAATCCCTTAACTGATGTTAACACAAGGACTAACCCTCCCACAGAGAGGAGCTTATCAAGGAACTTAGCCAAAACTACATTTAAACCAGGATAAGATAGACCATAATAAAGAGTCTCTAACGTTGTTGTTTCAATGTAAGTATTGATCAAAATGTTCACTTAAAAGTCACTATATCATTGGTTTCAAATAGGATTAAACCAGTAATTTAAAAAGCTCAGTGACCTTTGAGTGTTGCCAGTGAGGTGTGTACCACTGTTGTATATTATGAGTCTTGTGTAAAAGCTGTAAGCGATTGGTTGTTGTCTCAGGTGAGCTCGATGGGTGTGGCCACCTTCAGCCTTTCAGCTCTGAGCATCGCCCGTTTCCATGGCGCCACTAACCCTGCCTCCTCAGTGAGTGCACACGTGGAGCCGTGCACGTCCATCCTGTCCAAGCTCAGTGTGGTGTGGGTCGGCTCGCTCCTGTTAGCTTCTCCAGAACTACTGCTCTATAGGCTCTCTTCACTCCCCCTGCACGCTGCACAAGGGAGCTACAGCCCAAAGGTGAGGTGATCATCTACTGTAAAATTTATAATTGCGACTTTTATCATGATTATTGCGATTTGTTATTTGAAACCCGTAAGACTGTGATTTCAGTTTGATTACAATAAACTGTGCTGGCCAATGTCATATCTCAGGCCTATACACTGAACACAAGTCACCACAACCATGTTTGACATTTTTATATATATTCATACAACATAATTTATTTTACCAATATTTTTAAACAGCTTGGTTTGGTCGACTCGATTTTATAGACACTAATAGGATTGTAGTTTACACAAGTAACCTTTATTTCACTCTGTAGATGGTAAAGATAAATGACATCTCTGATTGGATCATTTACATTTGACAGGTGGACGTGTGCCTTGCCGAGCCCTCCCCTGAGCTCCCATTGGCCGTCCTCTCCCTGGTGCTGACCTATCAGGAGGCCCGGTCCTGGTGGTTGTTGGGCTGTTACATCTGCCTCCCTCTGCTGTTCACGCTGTCATGTGACCTGGTGACCCGCCACGTGATGTCACAGAGAGCGCCGCAGACGATTGGACGACAGGACGGCAGCAGCAGATGCTCCTCCCCCTCTATCACAAAGAAGGAAGTGACCACAAACAGGTTCGATATAGGCCCTATTTTATTTGTTTTTTGTAACTTAACCTTACCTTTAACAGATGAAAACTCACTCAAAATGTTTACCTATTATAAACACAAAGCACAACACAGAGATAACCCCACCCCAGTCATACACCTTTGTTTTTTCTCTTCCAGGACCCCCTCCCCATCGGCATCCAAACAGGAAGTAAGCAGCAGGACTTCCTCCCTGAACAGGAAGCTTCAGGAGCGGGAGGCAGGTCTTCGCTCTGTGGTGATAGCTCTGATTGGTTTGTATCTGGCCTGTACACTTCCTGAGACCGCTTGTACCATCGCCGTGTCGTACCTGCCCTCACTTCCTGCGGGCGTGACCCCTGCTCTGCGGCTGATTGGTCAGTTTCTGCTGTTCGTCCGCTCCTCGGCCAATCCCCTTGTGGTGCTGTGTTTTAGTAAGGCTCTGGGGCGGGCCTTCGTTCACTGTTGTTGCTGCTGTTGCGACGAATGTAGCTCAGGCCCCGCCCTATCACCCCCGGACACGCCGACTGCATCGCTGGCCACACCTTCCACTCTGTTAGCCACACCCCTCACCCCTCTGGACACGCCCCTACTTCCTCTTGCCCCGCCCAGTAAAAAGACACACCCTGAGGAGCAGCAGTTAGCGCTTGGGACACCATGTTGAACTTTTATAAGCGTATAGTTTTTATTTTTATAGATATTTTTAAATTGCTTATTTTTTTCAATAGGCTTTAGAGAAATAGTAACTATGGATTTAACTCAAGTTCTATGAGTATGTACACAGCCCTCTACAGACACAGTGTTTTGCCTCTCCCGTGAAACACTATTCTGCATGTCCTCTGTCTCTTTCTGCGTTCCAGTTGAAATAAACAAATCTAAAATGTTTACAGCTTCAAGTAGCAGCTAGCAAGATTAGCACAACAGTGTAACTTCAAATGGTTAAATACAGAACAGCAGCTTGACAGTAGTGGGTGGCTTATGGAAAAAAAAAGTTTTTTACATAATCCACTAGTTATAGTAAGGTGTAGCCATGTTGGATTTTTGACAAAATTTCAACCTATGATGACAACTGGAATGCAGCATCTGTTGGACTGGAGAATGTTGCTGAAAAGAGTTAAACTCGTAGAAAAGAAAGAAAAGTAAAAAAAAAAAAAGTTCTTCTTAAGGAGTGTATAATTACTCCTTTATATTAGTATTGTACACATTTTTGTATTGTGTTCTTTTGTGTAAACATCACATTCTCATTTTCAGAAAATGGTTAAAATCAAGTTTTAAACAAAGCTGTGATAATGTGGCTGTAACGCTTTTCTGTGAATAAATGGAATCGATGAAAGCTAGTCAAGTCAAGTTTTGCATCTGCCTCGTTTCCTTAGTGTTGAGCTTAATGAAATGTAGATGTATCTTTGTAGATGAGTTTTGTAATGTACTTTATCTATAGAAGTTAGAGAAATGTTTTAGTGTGTGTATGCAAATGTACTATTTAATATTCTCTGTCGTATGTGTATATTGCTGTTTTGGAATTGTGTTTTTGTGAATTCGACCCAATGTGGAAAAGGCAGGGATAGTGTAAACAGGGTACAAGAAACTGAATTATGAATGAAATTCTTTGAAACTGCTTTTGTATCTGCAAACTATTAAAGATGTTATGCTATTAAATAATTGTATTTAGCATTTAGCTCAGTGCTAATATTGTATAGGCTTACTAAACACCAACCATGCTCTGACGTTACTGACATGTAACTTATATATTGCCAAATCCACCTTGTTTATTCATATTTTGTATTTTGAGGTAATGCACAATTTCCAGTAGAAAATGTATTGTTATGGCATGTCTTTCTGGGTATACTATTCATTATTACAATTTACAGACACAAAAAGGGGTTTATTATAATATGAAAACTTCTTTACTTATTAAAACATCAACTGAAGGCTTTTAAGAAGTTACTGAAAATGTGTCTCTGAAAAAGGACTAGTGGGGTTGGTTCCTGTCTGTCTCCATGGCAACGGCCCACACACCCGAGGTCAAATGTCAGAGGGTCAAAGGTCACTCCAATTCTGAAGCTGTGACCTTTCATTAATTCAATTATAATGAGAAGAGAAGTTAAGAGTCAGGAGTTTTTGAGAAGTAAAACGGTGTTAAAACCAGCCTGAATAGACCACTTTTGTAATTGTTTACTTTGCAATATTTAATGGCTAGTGCTATTTTTTTCATAGAAGATGCGTTATTATATTTCATTTCTGGGTCCACTTAATGTTAACAA
>JAVQJW010255911.1:0-10622 GCA_036025195.1 Hypseleotris klunzingeri
TCATTTGGCATAAAAACCTATGCTAAATCAATATGCAAATAATTGTGCTGTTTCAACCAGGCTTTGATATTTGAAAAAGAAAGATGATTCTGATATGTTATGATGTATTATAATGGATATTGCGTTAAGTAAAGACATTTTTGGTCATGCAACCTTTTTCAGGCCCCAAAGATCTGCTGTCCGATCGCTGTATCCTCTCCTGCCCGTCCATGGACTTGGTTACCTGCCTGCTGGACTTCAGACTCAACTTTGCCTCAAACAGAAGCATTGTTCCTCGCCTCGCTGCTTCTCTGGCCGCTTGTGCTCAGCTTAGTGCACTAGGTAAGACATATTTATTTTAAACACACTAGGCAGATGTTTGGGTTGGCAATTTAATTACAAGTGATGGATTTGTGTCACAATAGCGGCTGGACACAGAATGTGGGCTCTGCAGAGACTACGCAAGCTCCTCACAACAGAATACGGACAGTCCATTAACATCAACAGGCTGCTGGGAGACAGTGAAGGAGAGACTCGTCCAATGGTTAGTATAAGTCCCATTAATTGTATTGGCTGTAGTAGTGAAGTGGGTGTGGCCAGCAAGGGAAGATAGGGCCTTAAAGTTGTCTAAAGTTTCCTAATATATGAAATTGTTTTAAAAAATGCTTGAACAATATTAGTTACGTTTTGCACTGGCTTCTACAGCAACATCAAATCAGAGTTTGTGTGGGCAACTACATCACTCAAAAACTCGTTTGTACCAAGTGGTAACTTATACACTCTGATTTGATGTTGCTGTAGATGCCAGGAGAGGGACTAAAGTAAAACTATATAATTATGGCACATTACCTACCTACATAATAGAACACAGTCAGATAGTCGATAAGCATTTTTTTATTTTTAAAGCAAACATCTAGACTACAATTGACTTTTTATGTTTTCATTTTCAGAGTTTTACAGGCAGTGCACTGGCCGCTTTGGTTAAAGGGCTTCCAGAGGCACTGCAAAGACAATATGAGTATGAGGACCCCATTGTGAGGGGAGGAAAGCAGCTTCTTCATAGTCCATTTTTCAAGGTATGTTCAGTTCAACTATATTATTATCTATAAATGATCTGAGCAAAAATACCACAGCAGGATAGTGGTTTGTATTCTCAATAAAGCTTTTGTATTAAATTTTAGGTCTTGGTTGCCCTTGCCTGTGACCTGGAGCTGGACACTTTGCCGTGCTGTGCTGAGACTCATAAGTGGGCTTGGTTTCGCCGCTACTGCACTGCGTCCAGGGTGGCAATAGCTTTGGACAAGAGGACATCACTCCCAAGACCCTTCCTGGATGAGGTATCCTTTAATGTTAAAATTCTAGCCTTTTTCTTATGTTGTTGTAGGGCTCAAAAATATTGGAAAAACATATGATACCTATACATTCTATTAGATTTTATTTAATGACAGATACAAGGTCAAGACTAAATTATGATATAACTTTAATTGGGTCTAAACCATTTCTCTACCAGTGCTAAACTAAAAAAAGCAGGACCAAACTAAGTCTAAATTGGGTCTAAAACTGGGTCTAAACCCGGACTCGATAAAGGATTTAAGCAGGTTTAAACCAGACAAAACACCTCTGTAGTGGTTATAAGTGTGGAAAAGTTACATATTGCTGCTTTAACTCTCTTCACTCCTATCTCCTAAGGTTACAAAGAAGGTTCGAGAGCTCATGGCAGATCACGAGAGCATGAACAACTTGCACGAGAGTCACGATCTTTTCAAACGTGAACACGACGAGCAGCTTGTCCAGTGGATGAACCGCCGTCCCGATGACTGGACCCTCTCGGCGGGAGGGAGCGGCACCATCTACGGCTGGGGTCACAACCACAGGGGTCAGCTTGGGGGCATCGAGGGGGCAAAGGTCAAAGTGCCCACGCCCACAGAAGCCCTGGCCACGCTGCGCCCCGTCCAGCTCATCGGAGGAGAGCAGACGCTGTTTGCCGTGACTGCTGATGGAAAGGTAATACACGCTTTCATACAACATCTCTTATTTAGTTTTTGTGTTTTATTTTTCAGAGCTGCCAGACAAATGAATGATTAACAATGTGGCACTGTCATTTATTATAATATTCATGTTTAAAAAAAGCACTCACCATTATTAAAAATGTAAGTCCAGAATATAGACCTGCTTTAGCTAGTTTTGTCCTGCATTGTCCAATATTACTTTATTCTGAGCTTTGACACATTCAAATCAGTCCACCAGTAACACCATTTTTTTGCAATGATATGTTTGCTTGTCCGAACTGAAGATTTTTTCCTGTTGCAATATTTTTTTATAATCAGCAAAACCCAGAAGGCACTGTCTTAGGAAAAACAACTATTTGTTTTTGGTGGGAATTTAGATTCATGTCACATGTTATAAGCCTTGGCTGATATCTGGGCCTCTTGTTTTTCTTTGAATGTATGCGGTTACATCATTACCACATGTTTAGTTGGCTTTTTAGGAAGGAGTTTTTTGTGTTGGCACGGTTTAAAGGGTCGGCATGTACTTTATCCTTGTTATAATAATTGTTTTTTGCTATTCAATGGTCATCTCCCATTTTTGTTGATAGTGTCATATAAGCCCGCATCCATTCATTCGTTCACCACACTTTTCCAATGGTTTATCACAGTAGAGAGTAGTTGAGCATATTATAATGTACCAAATGTTCCTTCTCCACAGTTGTATGCCACAGGTTATGGAGCTGGAGGCAGACTGGGCATCGGTGGTACAGAGTCAGTATCCACACCAACACTACTGGAGTCCATCCAACACGTCTTCATCCGGAAAGTGGCTGTGAACTCTGGAGGGAAGCACTGTCTGGCCCTGTCCTCAGAGGGAGAGGTCTACTCCTGGGGCGAGGCCGAAGATGGGAAACTAGGACATGGGAACAGGAGGTCAGGAATCACTTTAGCTTTGAACATTCTTGTCTTAAAGCTGCAGTACCTGATTTTGTGAACAAACAAGACTAAGTGAAAGTTTAAATGATGTGCTCCCTTTTATTTATTCCACTGATTACCGACCCTCTCACAGTCTCGCACAAGCCAGAATGAATAACAAGCAGGCTTTTAGAGTTGGCTTTTAATTATTCAAAGAAAAAAAATCTAAATAGCTGTGAATATTGAAATAAATGATCAACTCCCTCAAATTTGTCATGATAGATTTTAGTTCTTAAAGATAAAGGATGTATCAACCAATCAGAGGGCTCCTGATTTGTGATTAGTTCAAAAAGTGAGCCCTGCCTCTAAAACAAAAACCCTTATAATACAGCCAACAAAGTGTCCCACATCTATTTTGTGTACCTTAAGTGTGTGTAGGCTTGACAGTATGTGTATGTTGACTTCAGCCCGTGTGACCGGCCTCGTGTGATTGAGTCCCTGAGGGGGGTGGAGGTGGTGGATATTGCTGCTGGAGGGGCCCATAGCGCCTGTATCACAGCCAGTGGAGAGCTCTTCACCTGGGGCAAGGGCCGCTACGGACGTCTGGGTCACGGTGACAGCGAGGATCAACTTAAACCAAAGCTGGTGAGATGCCAAATATTGAGAAATAAGAAAAAGGTTTAAAAAAAGTATAAAATGGTTCTATAATGTAAAAAGGGTCTTCTGTAGTCTTTAGAGTCCAGGGGAGGAATTTGACTACTAATGGTCAAAGTGATTACCCACAAACTCTGAGCTGATAAAAAATGGAATTGTGATATTAAGTTCTGTCAATCTTCTCACTGTTGTTTTTACTTAACTTTGCAAGGGTTCATATTAAAATCATAATTGTGATGTTGATCATAATAAAATCATATGTTTTTACCACATTGCCGACCCTGTACAGTAGAAGCCAGGAGAGGGACTAAAGGAAAATAATAATTATGACACATTACCAGCTTTACATAATAAAACATCGTCCGATAAAACTTTTTTTTTTCTTAGCATTTTTTACAATTATTTTAGGAAACCCCCGGGCTATATCTTTAATGTGTACTGTTAAGGTTTCCTTGTTATATTAAGTCTCTTCCTGTGGCTGTGCTTAGGTGGATGCGTTGCAGGGTCACAGGGTTATAGATGTGGCCTGTGGCAGTGGAGATGCCCAGACGTTGTGTCTAACAGACGATGATATGGTCTGGTCCTGGGGAGATGGAGACTACGGTAAATTGGGCCGAGGCGGCAGTGACGGCTGCAAAGTCCCCATGAAGGTAAGGCCCATTTCACAGTCTGCACATTAGGTCAAAGGGAGCACACTTTATACTGCTCTGGTTTAAAAATACTTGCAAAACTTATTGAGAAAAATGTTCCTTGCTGCTTCTACCTGATTTTTTTAGGAGGGTTAAAGAGATATGTTTTTCTTCTGGATATTTGAAACAGAAGGTCAAAGTAATCTCCTGTTTGGTTTCAGATTGACTCTCTCACTGGTCTTGGAGTTGTGAAAGTGGAATGTGGATCACAGTTTTCTGTGGCACTTACAAAATCTGGTTCAGTGTACACATGGTATGTAAGCTTCACAATACAGCATATTTCTCTACTGTAAGCAGTGTTACTGTCATAGGAGATGTAAAATAACCATAAACTAATAACATATAATGTATGTCTTACTAAAGGGGAAAAGGGGATTACCATCGACTAGGCCATGGTTCTGATGACCATGTGCGTCGCCCCAGACAAGTCCAGGGGCTTCAAGGCAAAAAAGTGATTGCTATTGCCACAGGGTCTCTGCACTGTGTGTGCTGCACTGAGGATGGTAGGGCTCTCTTTGGGAAATTGTCAAGTTTTATTTAGTTAGTGTTTGACTCACAAAGTATTCACTCATTTTCTTGTGCAGGAGAAGTATACACATGGGGTGACAATGATGAGGGCCAACTTGGAGACGGGACCACTAACGCCATCCAGAGGCCACGGTTGGTAGCTGCACTGCAGGGCAAAAAAATCAACAGAGTGGCCTGTGGTTCTGCTCACACTCTGGCCTGGTCCACCAGCAAACCCACCAACGCTGGCAAACTTCCTGCACAGGTACTGTCTAATTTCTCACTGCTTCAAGAGAATCTTCAAATATGGCTGTTTTGGTAACTGTATTGATATTTTTAATGGGTTCCTGTTTAAGATGAATAGTATCCAGCAGATGGCAGTAAAGCTTTGCCCTTACATGTGTTTTTGTGTCTCCTGTCTGTCCAGGTGCCCATGGAGTACAACCACCTTCAGGAGATCCCCATCATGGCTCTGAGGAACCGCCTGCTGCTTCTGCACCACATCTCAGACCTCTTCTGCCCCTGTATCCCCATGTTCGATCTGGAGGGGCGGCTGGGGCAGACGGGACAGGGGCTCTCTGTGGGCTTTGACACCCTCAGAGGCATCCTCATCTCCCAGGGCAAGGTGAGACACACGTTCACATACAACAGAACATGTATATAATATACAGAATTTAAGACTAAATCTATGTCCTCATCCTTGTGTGTGAACAGGAAGCAGCGTTCAGGAAAGTGGTGCAGGCCACAATGGTGAGAGACCGACAGCATGGGCCTGTGGTGGAGCTCAACAGGATACAGGTGTGATATTAGATTGTTTTTTAATACGCTGTATTTGATCATTCTCAGAATTTCTGATTTGTTCCACCCTTTAGCTCTGACTCTTTCTCTGCCCTTTGCCAAGAGCTGCCACATTCAGAAAATGCATTCACATGATTGCTTCCTCTCTGAGGGAGGTTTTAGGCAGAATGGTAATAAACCATAATCCTCCTCTTTCTTCTGCTGCAGGTGAAGCGCTCTCGGAGCAAAGGGGGTCTGGCGGGTCCAGACGGGACCAAGTCTGTGTTTGGTCAGATGTGTGCCAAAATGAGTTCCTTCAGCCCAGACAGCCTGCTGCTCCCCCATCGCGTCTGGAAGGTCAAGTTTGTGGGTAAGCATTCTTACTTATTGTCATGCTGAAGGAGAGGAGGCCAAGTGTCTCACCAAATGTCTCAACTCCAACTCACATCTTGTGTTTGTCTCCAGGGGAGTCTGTGGATGACTGTGGAGGTGGCTACAGTGAGTCCATCGCAGAGATGTGTGAAGAGCTGCAGAACGCACTGACACCGCTGCTCATCGTCACCCCTAATGGACGGGATGAGTCAGGCGCCAACAGAGACTGTTTCCTGTTGAACCCTGCTGCCAAGTCCCCTCTGCACATGAGCATGTTCCGCTTCCTAGGTATAATCCACATAATCTGCTCCAAATAAACAGAATTAGATGTGTTTTCAAATATGTGTTTACGCTGATAACACACCTGGCCTGACCTGTTGAACGCAGTCATACTATAAACCAACCTTTTTAACCACCATGAAACCAGGTTAGTGGCAGGAGACATGGTTAATGCGCTCTGCTTTCTGTAGGGGTGCTCCTGGGCATTGCCATCCGAACTGGAAGTCCCTTGAGTCTGAATCTGGCTGAGCCTGTGTGGAAACAGCTGGCAGGAATGAACCTGACCATCGCTGACCTCAGTGAGGTATGTACACTACTGTTTGAGCTGTGTTCATTGAGATGGAGTATGGATGAAAGTCTGTCAAACATATGGTATGAAACTTTACAGAAAGGCTTGTTGTTATATAAAGTTTGAAAAATACATAAGCTGCATTATAACCAGTAAACAAGCACAGTACTATACATTCCTTTTCAGATTATATGTTAAGCCCACATCAGTGAGACCCCTGCCCTTGTACAGAATGTGTATGAACCTACATTGTACCATTTCCCAAAGGTTATGGACTAAACAAGAAGGTTGTGCGTTAACCTTGGGTTTCTGCTTGAGTGATACTCCACTTGTGCCCTCACGCTCAGATCATGAGCTCCTAAAGCGTCTGAGAGAAAAGTGCAATGAAAAAAAGCCCTTTTCCTCACAGAGCAGCTCTTGTTTTGTGCTTGTGCCCTTGAGATATTAAAAAGGTTAGACTGGAAAGCAATTCAGCACGAGACTGGAGGAGTGTGTAGATGTGCAACTCACGGGAATGGTTTTGAGGCCAAGGACAGAGGTTCACTTCCATACCTTTACATAAGCACAAAGTAAGAAAAATGGTGGAGGTGTGGTATACTTCTAGCTTGTTAAACAGTTCATCTCATGCTCCTGTAGGTTGATAAGGATTTCATTCCTGGCTTGATGTACATTCGGGACAACGAGGCCACAGCGGAGGAGTTTGAGGCGATGACCCTTCCCTTCACGGTTCCCAACGCAAGCGGCCAAGACATCCAGCTCAGCTCCAAATACTCCCACATCACCCTGGAGAACCGCGCAGAATATGTCCGCCTGGCTATTAACTACAGGTGAGACTAAATCGCTAAATAAACAACAAAAAACACAAAAGTGAAATCTGAACAGCTCAATTTCAATTATGTCTTTACTGTGTTTTCAGGCTTCATGAGTTTGATGAACAGGTCTCTGCAGTTCGTGAAGGCATGGCTCGAGTAGTTCCTGTCCCACTGCTTTCACTGTTTACTGGTTATGAGCTGGAGACTATGGTTGGTAACAGTAATAAACCTGCACATTATAGATTATATTTAGATCATAATAGAGACATGTCCAAAGTTCGGCCCAAGGTCATTAGTTTGTTGCATTTGGGACTGCTTTCAAATCAATCCAGTCCCATTTGTTACAGTAAGACACCTAAATGGTTGTAATCTTAAATAAATGGTATTCTTAATGATCAATTCCAACAGACTGGGGAAATTATATTACATTGACCAGTGGTTCCTAACTTTATCGTAACTGGATTAAAGCCATTGGAAAAACAATGTCGACCCTTGCGCACTTTCACATTTACGAATATATTGAATAGGGTTAGGCGGTAAAAGATGGAATCATAAAATTAAGTTATGACGATATGCTAGTCTGCTCTGCTCTTCGCTGTCATTTTCACTTTAACATTGTTCATATTAATAAAAATCACAAATCTTGGCTTCATAAAATTGTGATATCATATTTTAACCATATCACCCACGCTTAATAATGCACCTTATAACCCCCTGCCGTAACAGCCACTAAAATATGTGTAATGTCTCATCAGGTGTGTGGTAGCCCGGACATCCCTCTTCACCTGCTGAAGTCTGTGGCCACATATAAAGGAGTGGAGCCCACAGCGCCCCTCATCCAGTGGTTCTGGGAGGTGATGGAGTCCTTCTCCAACACAGAGAGGTCACTGTTCCTCAGGTTTGTCTGGGGTCGCACCCGCCTCCCGCGAACCATCGCTGACTTCAGAGGACGAGACTTTGTTGTTCAGGTAAGTATATAGATTTAGAAATTAGATCAAAATACAAGACTTCAAAATAAATGTCTTGATTGGGGATCTTTTTAATTATACATAATAATTATTTAATCAACTGTGAATGCTCTCACTGTATCTTACAAACAAGTCTACTTGATCAAAATGAGAAACAAAATTCAAATACTGCCACATTTAAATTTTCCACAATATACAAGATATGAATAATACCGATACATTTAAACTTACTGACTTCACATTTTAAGCACTTGCAAACCCTCACCATACTAATTAATCTACCTCTTTTTGTCTTCAGGTGCTGGACAAGTACAACCCCCCTGACCACTTCCTGCCTGAATCCTACACTTGCTTCTTCCTGCTAAAGCTGCCCAGGTATTCATGCAAACAGGTGCTGGAGGAAAAACTCAAATATGCCATTCACTTCTGTAAATCTATCGACACTGACGACTACGCCCGCATCGCTCTGTCTGGAGAGCCGGCGGCCGACGACAGCAGTGAGGACTCAGACAACGAGGATGCGGACTCTTTTGCCTCTGACTCCACCCAGGACTACCTAACCGGACACTGAAAAGACTAACCTAAAACCACATCACTGGAAATACAGGTGAATGAGCTGCCACACAGACTGCTACATGATGTCCTTTACAAATAGTTCCATTCATACTGGCGTTCTGCGAAGACACAATGTCTGTGGGGCAATGTGCAATGAGCTTTAAAAGCATATAAGCTAAAAGAGAGGAACTTTCATTGAAGACATAAAGCCGTCAGCCGCACACGTGATTGTTGTGTAACATGGGAATCACTATATAATCTACATTATGGATGAAAGTGGCCCCAGCCTAGCACTGTGGTAGATTTACCCTCTGGTTTGTGTGAATTGTCCCTAGATTGTACATAGAAATCAATGTGTGACTAAAGAGTAGTATTTCTTTTGTTTATTGGGGATAGCCATGTTTCTTTGTTTAAAAAAAAAAAACTTCTCTTACTAATCTTAACTTAAAAAGTCAGTGTTTCTCATTGGCTCCCCATAGCAGGAGCCCACTGAAGGATCATTTTAAGGTTTCTTTACTCGCCCCTCCCTCTACCATGTTGTGCACTGTCTCCTTCAAGAATGTATATAATATGATTGTGCCATGGATACACAGAAGGTCTCATTCCTACATATTAAATGTTAATACATTTCTGTTAATAAATTTAAAGGTAAATTATGGTTTTGTCCCTGTTTTTACTTAAGTATAATTTGTGAAGCAAGCTCAAATCTACACAGTGACAATGAGAGGCAGCCCATTCACAGTAATCACTAAAAGTGGGGCCGCTGATTTTGCACCAATTGAGCTTCAGCGGCAGGCACCTGTCGTATACAAACTTTACTAACATGACTTCTTTGTTAACAGGCTATGTGTGGCTTTTTAGCGTCAGGTCTGGCACTTCTGAATGGTTTAAAGAATGTGTATGCCACATTGATATTATTACAGCATATTATGGAAGTAAGGTACTATCTAGAACCAGTTTCATTTTATAAAAACATTCTGTTGTTTCACCCCAAAGTAAAAAATCTGTAACTTTTTGTGACCAGTATACTCTTGCTTGTCCTTTTCTAAAAAAATCTTGGAAACAACGCCAAACACAACACAGTGACACTAACACATTACATAATACACTAATGTTAAAGGCTATTGAGGTTTAAGACTATGAAGGCATGACATGTACCTACAGTATATGCACCCCAGTGGGTCAACCATCCACTGCAGATCAAAAGATGATTTTTTTTAGGCTGTTTTAACCCATGTTTATACCTCATTTCTGAAATCACATGCAATTTCCTATTTTCCTCTTTAAATCTTTTTTTGTAGTGGTGGATTAAGGTTGTTATTATTCAAATGCAATGTTTTTTTCTCAAAAAGTGGGTGAGAGGATGGATTCCAAATTAAACTACAGTATCAAAAAGTAGGTCAGGGGTTCATTCTCTTTGGGCATTAGCTGATCTCAAATCTTTTATTCAGGAGTGCTTTTTTTAATTTATGTGGAACAAAGGTTGTGGCGAGATACTCGAAGGTTTACAAGGTGGAGTTCGCCCTTAAACCAAAGTGTTTGATTCTCCACCCGAGTGCATATGTCGTGTGTCCCTGGGCAGGACACTCAACCCACAAATGCTTAGAAATGAAAGTAATTCGTGTTTGGTGGTGGTCAAATGGTCTGTAGGCGCAGACTGGCTGAAACGGCTGAAACGCCTGAAACTGAATGTCAGTGTGCCCCAGGGCAACTGTGTCTACACCAAACTCTATAATTGTTTAACTGGATTGTATTCAGAATGGTCATCTTGATTTGCGTTGTTTTGACTATTTTGATTTATTGCTTAGATCAAGATTGTTTGCTTGGTTTCAGTGTAC
>JAVQJW010256110.1:0-10741 GCA_036025195.1 Hypseleotris klunzingeri
GATTATATTCTTATACTTAATGTATTAATAGACTTTGGGGTCTTATCTCACATTTCCAGAGGAAACAATCATTTTCTAGCCACAGCTTTTTACAGATGTCAAAACTGTATTGTTTGAAGCATGTGAAAGTGATTTATGTGTGATGTAGATGTCAGGTATAGAGAGTCGGCGGTGGACTACAGCTGGTCAGGACGTCCAGGTCCTCAAGGTGGGTCCCTGCATGTGAGGGCCACATGAAGGCCCCCAGTGTCCCAGCCAGCATGGGGCCATCCTATCAGTGATAGAATGAGCACTGTGTTGATTGTGAAGCTGTTTAAGTGAATCTTGAAACAGCCGCTGGTGGAGAGAGAGGCTGTCATGGTGGAGCTTTGCATGCACTACCCGCTCAGAAACTGATGCAGCACTGCCCTCTAGCTGTATCACAGGACACTCCATGCTTTTTTTTTTTGAAAGAAGCATGCTCACTGACTGGGAGCTTATATGTGTCCATATAAATGCATTCCTTTATTGAATCAGTTCAATGTTTAAGGCAGTATTTGGACATGTTTGGAAGGCCTGAAACATTAGAGCACACTATTTACTTCAGGATGTGAGATGACCTTGCTGAAGATTTGTGCTGAATTAGGGGTGATTTCAGGGGCGATTTCAGGATAAAAATGCAGGATATGTAAATTTATAACAATCTGATAATCTGGGAAGATAGTGGAATCATGATACAGTGCATTTATTTATGCTCTGCTTTCACCATCTTTTTTACTGTAACAATGTCATAGTTCATATTACTTTAAGAAAGGAACATAAATAGTATTATGATGAACTTTAGATTGGATGTACATTGAATTTCTAGTTACGAAGTTTTAGGCTTCTGTGTAAGACAAAAAATCCATAGTCAACTAAAATTGTGATAAAATCAAAATCATGATCATGATCCTAGTAAAATATTGATATTATATTTATCACCCTCACCTATGCTAAGTACTTGCAACTGTAACCATCCACTTTTCATGGGATTGTGCTGCATTTTCAGCTGAAATCCAGTGTCCCACAAAATGTGCCTCATTTTGACCCATACCTAAACCTACATTATATTTTGTATTTAATAACAAATATATTTTCTCCATCTTCATGAATTTTCTTCATTCATTCCAGGTCCAGGTGGGGCCAAAGGAGACAGAGGAGACAGAGGCGACAGAGGAGAGAAAGGAGCGAAGGGCGACCAAGGCCCCGCGGGACCAAAGGGAGAGTCTGGTGTCATTTCCACGTCTGGATCGTCCACATCAGGAGCAGCAGGAGCAGTGCGGGGACAGAAGGTACTGAAGGGGTAGATGTTTCAGCTCATGTAGGTCTGTCTGGTCATGTGACTCACTCTCATGTCTTTGTTTTTAGGGAGAAAAAGGAACAAAGGTAAGAAATCCAGTCCAGTTATGACAATTACTTTAGAGAGATTTTGTATACGCCAATACAACCTTATGCAATACAGTGAAGCACACAATACAACCTGATACCTGATACACAACTTTGCAGGATTCTCTTTTGAAAGTGTATTTCAAACTGCACGGACTGCACATATAATAAAAAAAACTGCAAAATCTTAATTTTTACTCCATAAAATTGCAATGTTCAGATGTGAAATTGTGGCATCCATCTTAGATTACAATAGCCAATATTGCCATCTAGTGGGCAAAAGTTACATAGAGTGCTTTTAAGACCTTGTTTAGTTCTAACTAAGCCTTTGGATAGTACTTGCCCTTTGAATTTGCATTATCATAAACAAAATTGGTAAGTCGAAAATTTGGCTAACCTTCTTTTGACCCACCAATTGCAAAGGGACCAATTCAGGCCATTTATACAGAGACAGCGCCACCTACTAAGCATAGAGAAATCACAATATTGCTCATCTTCAGGGCAGTTCAGGCATTGGTTACCCTGGAAACAAAGGTGACCGTGGGGCCCCAGGACCTCCAGGCCCACCCGGAGCCCCAGGTCCTGCAGCTGAGGTGGTCCGACTGGGGGACGGCTCTGTGGTACAACAGATGTCCGGACCACAGGGACCACCTGGAACTCCAGGTCAAGATGGACCACGAGGACCTCCAGGAGCAGATGGAGAACCGGTGAGAGAAGAAATCAGTTATTTAAACAGAAAAGATTGTGCAAATAAAATAATCCTGTCATCTATTTGTGTCATCAGGGAGACCCAGGAGAGGATGGAAAAACTGTAAGCATTCTTCATACCTCCTCATTTTCTTTTTCTATTGGCAACACTTAGATAAAAGGCTCAGTGGTGTAATCTCAAGATCATAATCTTCAGAAATGAGTGTTAGAACCGTCATAAGAATAACTTTGCACTATATTAGTAAGTTATAAGTAATTCTTGTGCTGGCCATTTTGATTTAGAAAGATGATGTTTTTCTAACTCTGTGTGTCTGTGTCAGGGTCTGCAGGGCCCTCGAGGAACTCCCGGGAGTAAGGGCAGTGCAGGAGCCAAAGGACAAAAGGTGACACCTCTGTGCAGTTTGTGCTTTTGTGACTGTAATCATATTTGTATCACTTTAATGTTACTATTATCACCTGTCCAGGGAGAGCGTGGAGAGGGACAGCCAGGACCTAGTGGCCCCCCAGGACTCCCAGGACCTCCGGGGCCCGGCACCGGAGACCGTCCAGTGAGTCCAAAACAAATTGTTTTAAACCATAAATAATAACAGGATGTGTTATAAGTCCATCAGAGAGACAGACTCACAGGTAAAGGTGGTCCACATTCACAGGGGCCTCTGTTATTGAGGAAGACTGTTTAGTTTTAACATCAGCTGACATTATGTCATTTTTATCCATTCCATAACTTGAGTAATTGAACAGATGTTGATGTCTTTCAGACCTTTCTGGACATGGAAGGTTCAGGATTTCCAGACCTGGACAAGTTCAGGGTATGATTCCACACATGTATGCTGCTTCAGTATTAAGTAAATGCACTATGTAACATCTGTCTTCCCCTCGGGCTGTGCAGGGTCCTCCAGGACCCCCAGGGCCCCCCGGTCCTCCTGGTACATCAGTGGCACTTGGTGCCAATGGTCCAGTGGCCATTGGACCTCCTGGACCCCCTGGACAGGACGGAGTGCCTGGTCGTCCTGTGGGTATTCCTAGTCCAGACATGATGTTGTTTGTGTTTACTTTTGTAAAAGCTAAAATCCAGGTTTTGTGTGTTAATGCAGGGAGCCCCGGGACGTCCTGGTACACCGGGTCAGCCTGGAACCAGAGGAGAGAAGGTGAGTGTTCATACATGATGATAGTCTATGCCATGTGATGGTGTTACATTGGCATCAGCAGACTGTACAGAAGACAACTAACGTCATTACCTCTGCCTGTGGTTCTCAGGGAGACTGTGCAGAGGGGGGCCAGTCAGGAGGTGGGCAGAAGGTGAGTGTCAGATACAATAAAGCTCTCTGGATTGTTCTATCTTGTGTCTGTGTGGTGGTTGAGGGCCCCCTATTGGTTCCTTCAGAATGGTGTTCAGGGCTCCAGTTTTTTCAACGGGCTGTGGTCTTACTTTAGCCCCAGCTCTTCACTCGATAATGACTCCCAGGTACTGAGCCGTGTGCCTCTGAGTGTTCAAGTGTCTGTATTCACACAGATTCTCAACACATCCATCTATACTCTTACACTGTCTGTGATTGTCAGACAGTGCTAGCTGCACACACACACACATACACACTACATCACTATGAGTTTGAATAATGAAATGAGTCTTTGTGAATACAGGCCTCAAAGATCTGCATGTGTCTTCTCCTGACTGACCTTTCATCTTCCATAGATCACTGATCCTCATAACCTCATCTACTTCTGTCTCTACATTTGTGAAGAAACAGTGCCACTTACTTCCATGTGCTAATCTGACTCTCTCATTGTTATGTCAGGGATCTCAGGGTGATGCCGGAGAGCCAGGCAGGCCTGGTCAGACTGGGCTAGCGGGTCTTCCGGGGCCAATGGGACCAGTGGGACCCCCAGGACCACCGGGGCCCCCAGGCCCCGCTTACGGAGGCTATGTGAGTGAAAACATAGTAGTATTATGTATTTACTGTACATAAGCTGATCAGTGTGATCTTTACAGGATGTCATTGAGGGAAACAACGGTGTGACAACACTCAGAGGCCCCTCGGGGCCACAGGTAAGTACACCTCTTACATGTGTGTTTGTATGTGTGTGTGTCTGTGCATCCACTCACTTTGTGTTGTTCCTTTAGGGTCCCCCTGGTACCCCCGGGCTACCTGTAAGTATGAGACATCAGCACACATACACACACATCATCCTGTTTCTGTATCACATGATGGACATGATCTCTTCTAGGGCAAGCCTGGTTTACCTGGTAACCATGGAGACAAGGGTGCAGAGGGTCCCAGGGGTCCTCCCGGGATCCCAGGTCTGGATGGGTTTCATGGACAGTCGGTAGGATCAGTTCAGCTCACTTCAGTTCACTTCAGCTCACTTCACTTGGAGCTATTCAAGGTTTAAAGTTTATATGACTGTGTGTTTCAGGGAGTGAAGGGAGAGAGAGGAGCCAAAGGGGAAACGGTCAGTCCCTGTATAAGTAATCATCATACTGTCTCTATTGTTTTATATTTATGTGCACTGAGTTTGGATTTGTTTTGTGATGCAGGGTTTACCAGGACGAGAGGGTGGCCCACCTGGACCTCCAGGACCTCCCGGACCTCCAGGACAGGTTGTCTACCAGCCTGCTGGCGATGTAAGTCATGTGACACACATATGAATGAGCATCACACATCACTCATAACTCTGCACTAATAACAATAACAATAACAATAATAATAATAATAATAATAATAATAATAATAATGTGTTTGAACTAACTGTCACTGTTGCCTGTGCTGCACACCTGCACTAACGCCATAACTGTGTTGGCTGTAGTATAACGACCTTTACTGGAACGAGGGCTTTGAGGTGAGTGCCTCAGAGCCTCTCTTCATCATCATCATCATCACTCACACTTCAGTTTAGAGGAGTCTTCACTGTCTGATCATGTGTTTAATGTTCCAGGGGAGACTCAGTACTCCAGGCAGAGCAGGAGCCCCGGTAAGTCTAACTGATGATCAAAGATGACTTCATGTATGCACTCATAAACATGTGTATTTGTACAGGGAGCAGCAGGACCAAAGGGCGACAAGGGTGATCAGGGTCCTGCAGGATATGCTCCTAAGGTATATTGTAGATTTTATAGATACATACATACACTCGTACGTTGCACCTGTGCAGTACACTGTGTGTGTCTCAGGGGGAGAAAGGTGAGCCTGGTATCATCATGGGACCTGACGGGAGGCCCATGTACCTGGGAGGACTGGCTGGAAAACCGGTAAACATTTGATCATAAGTGTTTAATCAATAACACAGGAGGATGTCTGAATGTGTGTTTGTTTCAGGGAGACCCTGGACCCCCAGGACCCATGGGGCCCCCAGTATGTACCACTCACATTAACTATTTACATTCTTAATGGGCTGTGTACTGACATGTGCTGTCTCCCCAGGGCCCCTCCGGACCTCAGGCACAGAAGGGAGAGATCGGTTTCCCGGGCCGACCGGTGAGTCCTCACACTACTGTGGGAATATAAAGCGTTTTTTGAATAAGTTTATGATGTGTAGCAACAGTTATAGCTACTAAAGAGAATCAAATAATCCCTCAGATATAGCCTAGTATTTCTGCTAGTATCACTGCATGTCCAGTGAAAACACTTACAACTCAGGAGCTCTGTGTCTGCTGAGTCAGCTCTTTATCTAACTGTACATGTGTGTGTGATTGTGTGTGTGTTCAGGGCCGTCCCGGGCTGAACGGGGCCAGAGGGGAGAAGGGTGACTCCAGCGGTGGATACTCGTATCCTGTGAGTACACTCTGTAAATGACAAACATAAGTCTTGAGTATGTCAGTACTAAGTCTTGTTTTTTTCATTTAGGGCCCTCCTGGTCCTCCGGGGCCCCCTGGACCTCCTGGGTCCCCTGGATCTTATGTCAACACACACACAGTGAGTTACTATATCAAAACGATTGTTTTGTTATTGTTTCACTCAATATTTACTCAGTTCTTATGCGTTCCAGGGCAATGACGATTACTCCAGGTATAACCCAGGTGAGTGTGGAGTTAAGAGTGTTCCATTAACTATTCTTTCCTAAACATAAAGAGGCTGGATTTAGAATTATAAGATAATATATCTGTTCTTATCATGACTAAACCTCCTCTTTCACTGGAGCACAGCTGCAAAAGGAGATAAAGGTGATCGTGGAGAGCCAGGTCTGCCAGGTACTGTACCATCATCATCATCAGTATATGTAGAAGAAGAGTATATACTTACAGTGTGTCTGTGTTTGACAGGAGGAGGCTCACAGTTTGACATCTACACACTCAGGGTGAGTCCTCTGACCATACACAACACAAACTTGTATACACTATATTAATAATAATGTACTATTGTCCATATATGTCCAGGATCACTTCAAAGGTGAACCAGGATCAAAAGGAGAGAAGGGAGAGCCAAGTGGTGGATATTATGACCCTCGCTATGGAGCAAGTTTTGGAACTCCTGGACCACCCGGACCTCCAGTACGTTTTTACAAGACTCTGAATGATATCCTTTACTCTATACCTAGTTGAAGTAAAAGAGATATAAATGTGTTCATGATCATCTCTTACAGGGTCCAAAGGGAGACTCCATCTTTGGCCCCCCAGGACATCCCGGACCACAGGGTCCTCCAGGACGAGGCTATGATGGTCAACCTGGACCTCCAGGGCCTCCTGGACCTCCAGGACCGACCGTCTCTATAGATCACAGAGGCACACAGAGTGAGTCTAGTCCTTAGTCTGTTAGATTGTTAGATTCTAGTCCAGTCCTAACATTTCTCACCTGTATGCTTCATTTGGCAGCTATCAGTATCCCTGGCCCCCCGGGACCACCTGGAGCACCTGGTCAACCTGGACAATCTGCAGGCGTAAGTAATGTACAGCACTCAGTAATGGACTGAACCGAAGTGTAGGAGTTAGTTCAATATAATTCTACATAAGACTATTTTACTACTGTATATGATGTGTGTTGTGTGGCAGGTGACAGTGCTGCGTACCTATGACACCATGAGGGCCACAGCGCGGGGCCAGCCTGAGGGCTCTTTGGTTTATGTTATAGACCAGACTGACCTGTATCTGAGGGTCCGAGACGGGGTCCGCCAAGTCCAGGTGACCCTCAAAACACACATCGTCCATATCATCTAGTGCTGTTGTATTTATTAATGACTCTGTATTGTCTTTATTTTTCAGCTTGGGAGCTACATTCCTCTTCCTTCTGAAGATGTGAGTAGACTGTAACATCCACATACCTTTAATGGTAGTTCTCTCTTATGTAAATGACTCTGTTTAATCTCAGGGTAATGAGGTAGCTGCTGTAGTTCCTCCTCCAGTGGTCCCATACTCTCCTGACCTCTACAACAACCCCTCTGAGCCTGTGGCCCCGCCCCACACTGACCCCCGCCTGTACCCCACCTCACACCACCCCTCTCAGCCGGACCCCCACCACCCCGCCCCCTCAGACCCCCGCTTCCCCAGTTACTCAGACCGGATAAACCAACCAGACGGCAGGTACACGGTGCACACGTCCCAGGACCGGGGATACAGTTACTTCCCCGTCACCCCTCACAGACCCCCCTACAGGCCCCCCGCACAGGACCAGCACCAGCACACCGCCGGGCCAGGGGTGAGTACCAATCAATATACCAAGACATTTCCATTAAACACAGTCCATACTGGATACGTGTATGTTACTAACACACAATATTTATCGAAAACAAGCTGTTTTGTGGAGCTCCCAGAATGACTCTAAATCAAACGGTCGGTTTAGGGGCGTGTCTCTTTAAGGCAGGGTCTCCCAAATGAAACAAAAAACAACTTAAGGTCTGCATTTGAGTTGGCCACAACTTTAGAACATGGTTAAAAGCTCAGAAAAGTTGATTTAGCAGAATTTAGAACCTTTAAGAAATCAAAGCATTATAGTTGATAATTTAATTTTTTTGCAGCTGCACCTGATCGCTCTGAACAGCCCTCAGAGTGGGGCCATGCGGGGGATCCACCGGGCTGACTTCCTGTGTTTCAGCCAGGCCCAGGCCATCGGGATGAGGGGCACCTTCAGGGCCTTCCTGTCCGCCAAGCTCCAGGACCTTCACAGCATCGTCCGCAAGGCTGATCGCACCAATGTACCCATTCTCAATCTCAAGGTACCGGATGCCACATATACAAACACATACACACATATACACACACATACACACTGTCTGTTAAGGTTTACGTACTTAAAACAGGAAACGCCACATTCTCACTAACCTAGACATTAGAGAGCACTCACTACTCCATCTAGTGGCCAAAATGAACACTACTGTTTTGTGATGTCTCAGGATGAAGTGGTGTTTGACAGCTGGGAGGACATCTTCCAGAACGGCAGGATGAAGGACAACGTGCCCATTTACTCTTTTGATGGCAAGAACATCTTGACAGACAACACCTGGTGAGTGTTTGTTCACATCTCAGTTTTATTTTGTGTGTTGTGTTACAGTGTGTTGTATGATAGTGTATGCAGTGTTGCACATGTTCTCAGCAATCCTCTTGTGTATTGCAGGCCTCAGTGTGTGTTGTATTATAAGGTGTGTGTGTACCAGTGTATGTAATGTTGAACATGTCTTGTGTATTACAGGCCTCAGAAGCTGGTGTGGCATGGCTCGCTGTCCTCTGGTCAGAGGCACATGGACAGTTACTGTGAGGCGTGGAGGGTGGGGGAGCAGACCCTCACAGGGATGGCCTCAGATCTACAGAGTGGACAACTGCTGCAGCAGACCACCAGCTCCTGCTCCAGTCTCCACATCGTCCTGTGCATCGAGAACAGCTATCACTCCAGCTCATAGACTCTCACGGGCCCCCAGGGGCCACTCTGCTTTTCACTGTGACTGTAGTCTACACATGCTTCACTGCTCACCGGCTCCACCTGCTGCAGGGTGGATGGACCACACACAGAGAGGTACCACTGACCACAGCACACTGGGCCTGGACCTGGACAGTTTTGTGCAGGGGTTTATGATTTCACAATTATATTGTTCAAAACACAACTGGTTATGATGAACTCTTTTGTAAACTAAATTTACAAAAACAGATTATGGGGCAATCTATCTAATAAGAAGATAACATGGTCAAATATGTCAAATATTTTTTTTACAAAAAGATAAGACTTTAAGATCATAAAATCTTCATGATGCTAACCACTAAACACTGAGGCACATATTAAGTATGAATATAAAGCTATTAGTTCTCATTCACCATGGGGCCACACTGGTGCAGTCTGCACACTATCAGGTGCTATAAATATTTGTATACCTTTGTACTGATGTGTACTAGTTTATGTTCTTGTTGTATGAGACATGTGTTTGATGTTACTTCCATGTCCTAAATATGCCTACAGGTAAAACCAGTTTAAAAAGTCATAGTGGAGCTAAAGCCATATGTCTGCAATACTGACACAGGTCGGTCCTGTTGAAGTGGACAGAGCTCAGGCAGGTCAGGAACAGGATGATGTAGAGTGATGATTTAGGAAGACTAGCACTGGTTCTAACAGCACATATCCTTCATATATATGTAAACAGTGTCAGTGAGACTGGACTGAGGAGCTGCAGACCACTGTATGACTTCCGTTCACTGTACTTCCCTACTCAGCCACAGGGGGGAGCTGTAGTATATATTTTTTGAGAAATGTTGACTTTAATGGTCAACATGATTTATGGTTTGGCCAACAGCTAAATATAGAAATAATTAGATAATTCTGTACAGTCAAATGTCAGTAGGGGTTTAAGCCATAAGACCTATGCACTGTTACAAAGACTATATCAGAAACTATTATTGTCTTTTTTACTAGAATTTTCAATGAAATGACTGAATGCACTGTACTTAGCAACATGAGTGGTACCACAGTCTTACTGTTTTAGCTTGTATGGTTTTGTCCTTGTATTCAAACACTGAACTGCTGCCTGGAGTAAACCTGTGTGTAAATTTAGTCAATAATTTGTGTATCTTCTGTTAAAAAATGTTTTGTTTGTAAAATATAAAAAAGACCAAAACATATGCATAAGCGTTTTTATTAATGTAACGCACAAAGGCAGGACTAATAACACTACTATTCTCACAGAGACAAAATGTGCGCACTTTGGAGGGAAGTCCTTAGAAGACAAAAAGATCACATCACAAAACACATTGAAATGAGTACAAATACATTCACCAAAGTCACCGGGAAACAGCAGTGACGTCCCAGTGGTGCCAAACGCCACCGAAAATGGGTTTAAAAGCGTAAATAAGTGCTAAACTCGCTGCTACATTTCAAAAGTCCAGTCCCCACGCTAGACAGCAAAGACGTTTTCCATCTGTTTGAGATTAGGGATGCACCAATACAGCTCAATATTGGTATATGCTAATGTAGTAATAAGGTTCCAAAAGCCATGGTGTTGGTAATTCAATCAAACTTTAATACCTCTGCCAAGGAAGTAATGTTTTTGGTGGCGTTTGTCCTTTTTAATACATTTCTTAGTTTCCATTATTTAAAAAAACGGTAGCACGGTAATAATGTGGCAATAGTATAGTAATGAACAAGCAATGAACATGAAATAATTGTAATAATTATAAAAATTATGATTCATTTTCAAGTAATTTCTGTGTCATTACCAA
>JAVQJW010256520.1:0-13017 GCA_036025195.1 Hypseleotris klunzingeri
AAGTTGTAGATTTGTTGCTTTGGTGTTGAAAAAGTTGTAAAGTGGGATGATCCTGCTATAGGATCAATTTATGAGGGGCACATACTGTACCTTAACTGGATATTTAGAATTTCTTGGGCAATATATGATCCTTAAAAATTAGTTATTGTGACCTAGGCCTACTTCTTGCTGTAAAAAACGTTCTGATAAAACATTTTAAAGAAGAGAGGTTTGTACTGTATTTACATTCCTAAACCTCTAAATCACCTGCCCTTTCTGTACCTCTGATGTATGGCCTTTTGCTATCTTGTTAAAGCATTATGGAGGCAGCCTATGGAATCTGGCATATAGAGCTCAGAGCTAATACAATGTCGGCAATCCACAACAGAGTGGCATTCTGTAGCATAGCTCTTCATCTTCTAGTCACATTGAGCACATATTTTTCAAAAGTAAAACACTATAGCACTGTCCCGTGAATGGCAATATATCTAAATATGTTCAGCTAAACTATTGGAGGAATGAGGAGGGGGCATACCAAGATGAGGTTTGCATATAGTCCCATTATATCAAGTAATAAATCTGCAATAAAACTCTTGATAACCTCTTCACGTCACTATGTTCCGTGTTGCACAATACTTGTTTATCAGCAAAGTCAATGTGAAATAAATGCAATGCCAAAATAATGTGTTTGTGTCTGTAGCAGTGATGTGTGATTTTTGGGGTTTGTTTGGTGATGGTAGGAGAGGTTGTAGGCGTGGTATGGCTGCATCAGTCTGCCCCAGGGTTTCTGTGGCTTCTCAGTTAACTTACCACCACCAGTTTGACAAAGTAAATGATAAGGAATTTGTGCTTTAGTGCTTAAAGTATCAAGAAGCTAAATCAATCCAAGATTATTTTAATAACATTGTTAAATATTCGATAAATATCCATTTGTTTGCACTTGCATTTGTATTTTCTTGTTTACAGTTTATTTTATTCTCTTTTGCTTTTAGTGTTTTGGTAGTGGTATTTGACTGTAAATGTGCTGTGCAAATACGTTATTTCTATTACAAATCTAAACCACTATTTTAGCATTTATTTGTAAGTGATGCAGCCTTTAGATTGAAATTGGCTTTGACGCTGCTTATATCATCATGAAACAGTGACCTGGACCATGGCCTGGGTCAGAAAGATACCACACACAGACATCGGGCAGAGCACACAGCCCCATCATCGCTCCATCAGTCCACCCTGACAGTCTAATAAACCTAACAACAGCGCGACACATAACACACATTCACACCGGCCGCTTATATAGGCCGGGAGGGCAGTGTCCGAACATATTAGACACAACACAAGTCACACTTTCCAAAGGCCTTGTGGTCCCGAGAGCTGTGAATCATCGGCCCACGCAGGAAGAGGCTCGTCCACTATCTCAATAACAAACAAGACCAGAAGTCAAACAGATAGGATCGGAGAAGTGGAGTATTCTTTAAAAAATATCAAGATGGTAGCAGATGAGGTTAAGCGCCTGCAAAAGGAGGAGGGGAAGACCAATGGAGAGCATAAACCAGAGGTGAGTTGAAACTTGGAATTTAGTAATGTTTTGAATAATGAAAAGCACCATTCACCATAGAAGTATACTTTTAGTTTAGTTTGTTTTAGTTAGTTCTTGAATAATGTTATTTTGAAGGAACAATAAATTTACTAGAGTACGATGTTGATGACTTCCCACCAATATAAAGTATTTTTTAAAGCCTTATGTTGGGGAAAAAAATAAATATTTTTAAATTGTGTCTCATTACTATATTATGTAGGCTATAGGTGTATTTTTTGTATTTTTAGTATGCACTAGAATTTATATATATTTTTTCCCTATCTGGCCAATAACCTTTTTACTCTAGTGATTTTACAACTGTTGTTTTTTACTTCTATTTGAGTAATATTGTTTTGAAATAACAAACCAAAATGTGTCTACCTACCTAGAGACAAAAAGAACGGGACAGCCCATCTAAGGACCCCCTGGTGAGGGTAGCACTGGAGTGGGATATCCCCATGGGGGTCACTCTGCCTATCCAGGTGCAGCCCGACCCCGCCCACCAACCGTTCCCATTTCTGGACACCACTCTGGCAGATCTGGGCATCCAAGAGTGAGTAACAAAAATGGAAATGTTGAGATCAGAAAATGATTTAAACATTTTTTGTGTGTACAGGTCAGAAGTCAAAGAGAGGGTGGTGTGGGTTGACACCACAAAGACTCAAGTGAAGAACAGAGCAGGGAAACTGAAGGAGAAAGAGACAACTATACTGGAGGTAAACGTAAATTAAAATCTTAAAAAAAAACTGCTATAATATTATGGCAAATGTACAGCCTCCCAGTAAGAAGGTAGGGATAAGGAATGTTCAATATTAGGGCTTGCCAAAACTCAAAAGACGGGCAAGGCTCTGGCCACCTACTAGCCCTAAAAGGATTAAGCAGAAGATTTAAGTAAAGGGTAAGTGTTAGACTAATCACAAGAAGTTAGGGACTGACTTTCAGGTGAAATTATTTAGTTTTTAAAAATGCAATACCTATACACTCTATATAAAGTACTATCATCTGGTTTGTTACTCCTAAATACTCTCCTACCTTACCCTACATAATATTACATTTTTTATACAAATTTCACCCAAAAGTCCTGCAAACTGCATCTTCTCACAATCACCTCTGCTGTATTTTTCCACTGTTTATGTCTGAAAGGTTCGTGTGAAAGCTCAAAAGCCTGGAGACAAACAGCTCCAGGAGGTGTTGTACAGCACCGAGGCCCACACTGACCGCTCCTTCTGCAGGACGGGAATGGACATCCTGCCCTGGAAACACCAACACACAGGTGCAGCCCAAAAAATAACTTAATTCATGCAGGGAATTCAATAGATTGACTTATGTTGTTCTGGTCTGGCTAATAAATTACACTGTATATCATTTGAAAACCCATCATTAGTACATGTGCAAGCGTAGAACCACATATATTAACTGTGTGGTATTTCTCAGCTCTAGGGAGATCTGTGTTGTTTGTATGGTATGTTTATAAAGGACTTGTGTCTGTGCCAGGAGAGAGTGGACTAACACCAGTGCAGATGACTATGTCGCTGAATATGGAAAACCGACAATCCAGTGGCACCAAGGCACAACGGGACATCTAAGAACAACAGTCAGCAGTTAATGAATCATCGGACACCCCATCATCTTGAAAGACCTAATGGTATATTTGGTTTTCCTGCAGAATCCCTGTACTATATATATTGTATTGTACTGGGGCTCTATGTTAACATGTAATTTTTGAGCTAGTTAACATGTTTACTCATCAAAAACATACCAGGATCTATATTTTGTTTCATTTATGCACGTTTGTATAATCTTGCTGAGGTGAAAATGAGATTAGACAGCTCCTTTACCTGCTGTGCATTTGTATACATATGCTGTAGCACTTAGAGCTTCAAGAAAGTTTCATCATGGAGACATGAACGGAGAATAATATTTATCGAGAGATTAAATTCATTGAGTTTTCAGAGGCACAGTCCAAATGGAGACGGGGCACTAGAAAACACCAGTGGCATTGTACAAGTAAGAAAACAGGAAAACCAATTGTCACAGGATGGGGATTTTGTAAATCCAAACTCTTAAAATAATAAAACATCAAACCATGCCCATAACAAATAAATATAAAGTTAATAGACTCCGAAGGGGCTGTAATGACAACAATGGAAGAACCATGGCTGAAGTGCTAAAGATTGGTATATTTTGTTCAGTCCATTTTACAGTATGATAATTCATTGGTGTCACACAATTGTGTAAAGGGCTTGCTGAGGCTATGAGGCGGAGATGGCTGCACTGAGCTTGGCCTGCTGCTCTCCAGGAAGTGCTGTCACTGCTTTGTGAAAGTCTGCTGAGTGCTGCTGGGCCAGATGTTTCAAGAACATGGACACTGTTGCCTGGGTCTCTGTTGAGGAAAGAGAAGTACACATTTAAGTTGCTAATTGAGTTGAACTAAAACATAACATGGCCATTCATTTTAGTTCTTGGTATAGATACAGATATTTACCTTTGTCAACATCTTTATTGGCCAGGGCATGGCTTGAAGCCGCTACAATGGGGTTAATTTGCTGCACAATCTGAAAAATCAAAATCTTTAGTTATAGCAGATATTTTATATACCTAGAATTTACAGTTGTGTGCTTTGTTTTTGCTCAGATTTCAAATTAATATTGATTTCATTAAAATTGTGTACAGACTAATGATTGTATATATGCAATATGTTTAATAAATTCATTTTTAAAAATCCTTTAGATGCTTGTTTGTAGTGTCAGATAATTACCATAGCAGGACTGCGTGTGTAGAGCATAGCCATGCAACTGAAAACGGTTTTGTTTTCCTCCAAGTCTTCTTTAAGTGGAAGTCGAGCCACCAAAGCAGGAAAGACCTATAAGACAGTCACCATGTTACATTCAAATTCAAATTTAACTCTGTATAATACGTAATTGTTGTGAGTGAAAGAAACTCACCTGCTCCAGTGGAACCACATCTGGATTACTCATGATCATCCTGCAGAGGGCAGCACACAGGTTGTCAATCACCCTGAGGTCAGACTCTTTGGCGAGCATGTTAGAAAACACAGACAGCATTGTGGGATAGTCTCTGAACATTTGCTAAGGAACTCTTTTAGTGACATCATTGATCATATTTTGACATATCACAAAAATGCAAAAAGGATACGATGCTACAATACTCCCAGCTGCCTCGGCCAAACAGCCCAATCCATACACGCTGTTGTTGCGAACTTCAGCATCACTATCCTTCACTCCAGCAACCAGAACAGGAAGAAGTCTGTTGGACAGTCTGCCCGCCACTCCCCGACCGCCCTGTGCCTTTACCAGAGCTGCCAGTAACTCTGCTATTGTCCCCATTGAGAAGGACCGGTCTGCCACTGGACAGGAGGATTTCTGCCAAATAAATTACACTGTTCAGAATCATATAGATCAAAACTGGTGTTGGTGTGACACGTGATACTTTGGCACATTACCACAATGGTGCCTTATCTCCCGACTTTAAATTATGCAGCATCATTCATTGTAATAAGACGTTGTGTTTGGTAGATGCACTGACCCATTTCAGACTTGATGGGACTACGGTAATGTTTGTGTTAAAGGCAGTGCCTCTCAGTGGGGCCAGACTCACAGCTTTACTCATGATTAGAGGGAGCAGGTCATTGAGGAAGGGAGCGAAGGCATCGGCGGGGACAGCAGCTGCTACAAGTGGAATCCCCTCTCCAGCGTACTCCTGCAGCATGGCGTCATACTCCGCCTGAAACAAAATACAGAAAATATATAGAATATAATTAAAATATAATTATAAAGGTTTTCAAGAAGACAAACCTGTTGTTCTTCATCATCAGCATCATCACAGCCACCATCTTGACAAGCCGTCTACATAGACAAAAAGATTTTAACATAAGCTTTTTTTTATATTCAAAGCACATCTGCACAAAAACATCCCCTTACCTTTTTCTTCAGCACATCACGGATGGTGTTGCTAATGTCCTTCAGACGTTCAGAGTTTCTGAAAACCTCATCCTTGCAGGTTTTCACTACATTATTTGTTGTATCAAGGACACTCATTACCACTTGGCGTTCCGTGTCAGTCCGAACTGCTTCAAGAAGGCAGGGCATCACCACGTCTAGCAACTTAAGTAGGGCTGCATAAAGCAATAAGATGCAGGTAAGTCCAGAGTAAATACATTTTAGTTAAAAAACTTGCTACTACAACATAACATATTTACCACTTACCCTGGTAGTTAACATCATTGGTATTTTCCTGCCACACTTTGTACTGAGCTTTACAAAACTGCCCCATGGCTCCCAGTGCTGCCCTGCGAACATCCTCATGGGCAAACTAATGAAAAATACAATTACACACCTTTAATGAAGATCGAGTCAGACATCAGTTACAACTTATTTATTACCAGCCAAACCCACGAGAAACCATTCGCACACAGAAACACAAGGTGCCCTTCACACTACATCAGTGCTGTGAGGGACTTACATATTTCAGTTCGAACACTTGCTTGAAGCAGGACTCCAGGAACGGCTGGAAGGCAGTACTGACAGAAAAGACCAAAACATGAGATAAAAATAAATGTATTACTACTATCCCTGAATAATTGTCAAAACAACACATATTATACACTGTTGATCATAAATGCTTATTCGCTTACCCAGTATGGAGGGCGATCTCTCCTAGTGCGTCACAGGCGTCTTCCTTCTCATCAATGTAGGCGTTTTCAACAGTGAATCTAAAAGAGACAGGGATAGTGTAAGCTGCCATGTGTTAGTGAATGTTTGTGTGAACCGTGAGTGTCCTCAACTGTGCAACATCGTGGACGTCATGTTCTGTGTCGTCCAGGAAGTCAGCGACATCTTTGTCTCCATGATCCTCCTCATCGTCATCTTCTTCATCAAGGAGAACAAATGCTTTGTCTTCTTCAATGTGTGCCTTAAATAATAGATGAAAGTATGTTTAGCAGACATTCACTTCAGTTTTAGAATGTGATTTTTGTGCTTCATACCGTGATGCCTTCAGTTGACTTAAGAGCATGCACCATGACAGTGGTGATGGCAGTGAGGTGAGGAGTCAGGCTCTCAGGACTAATAGTGGACACTGCGGAGTACAGACTGTATCTGATGAAGAAGATGCAGCAGTATTGACACCAGGACTGTATAAAAAAATATTAACATTTTGAGTTGAGAAAAGCAGAATTTAATGACATACGTGCAGCGTCTGAGATCGGGATCATCAATATGGTCTGTGAGGTTGAGGCCCAGGCGAACACACTCAGCTGCGAGAGGACTGAAGACATCTTTGCCAACGGTACGAGCCAGCACGGACAGTGTGTCTATCATACATACATAAATTAAACTTCCTTGCTGGTCTGTGATTTGTGTTGGATTTATATTGTGTAGTGATAAAATGGTTAGTAACCAAAGCTGTTTTCCTACCCAGAGACTGAGTTTGCAGAGGTCTCATTTCCTGTGAGGATGCTGTGAGGAAACCCTTCAGACTTTCAATAATTGGTGAGAAGTAGGGAACTAGAAGCTCCTTAGCAGCATTGGCTGATAAAAGATATTGAAAACAGAGGTTTAAATGATTTTACAATGAGCCACTCAATTGAGGAATATTGCATTTTACACACCTATGGCTCCTATGGCAGAAACTGCAAGTTCCTTTATCTTGAGGCTTTCTGCATTGTGGAGTGCAGATAACATAGTTTCCATCAGTGTGGGAAGGTAAGGTTCAATATCTTTACCTGTAAAAAAAAAGGTTTTGCATAAATACTGGAGTTTTTAGTTCTCTCTAAGTCTCATTGTTATTATTCTTACCAAGGTTCTCCATAAAGTTTTCTAAAGCATAAAAGGCCTTTGTAACATGCCCGATCTTGGCGTGGTTCAACGATGAAAGGTATTGCAGGAGCAAGGGCATCAGCTCAGCACAAAACTTGCTTATATCAGGCTGTTTGCAATATGAACAGAGAGTAAAATACTTTACATTTTTGGTCATATTTCACAACCATCAAATAATTATTAAAAGTGGGTACACTATATTACATAAAGTAAAATGCTTCTTTTTTTTTTTTTTTTTACCTGTAAATGCTCTGAGAACTGTCCAAGAGCAAATAGACCAGAACTTCGCACCACCTGGTTACTGTCAGAAAGACTCTGGCAAACTGTTTGAAGCACTGATGACAACATCCTGGGAGCAAAATACACATATTAGTTTCATTCTTCAACCTTATACCATTGAACACTGGATTTAAATGTTGGCTTACTTTGTCCGAATGTAGTCAGCACAACCCTCAGCGAGCACAGCCAGACACATAAGGCCTCCTTTTTTCTGGTACGGGTCGTCACTCGCCAGAGCGGCATGAGCAAGAGGCATCTAATGTACAGTTGGACACAAATTCACACATGAAATACATAAGATAGATTCAAAACAAAAGGAGAAATTATTATATAGGTAATTTACCAGCTGCTGAAAAAGTCTCTCTGGTGGCATATGAAGTGCCATAGTGTCAATAATCTGAAAGTTAAATAAAATATATTATTTGTCACACCACTGAATGCATTCTAATTATTATATATATATTTATTTTATAAATAGAAAACAACTTGTGTCCTTTACCTGAGCAGCACAGTGTTTAGGATTGTCATTTTCTGTATCTTCATCTTCATTATCCTCCTCATCCTCTGGGTCGTGATGACCAGGAGGGGGCGCTGCGGTCAGAACAGGGAAAATGGACTGCAGGATGGGATTCAGTAGTTTTTGCTTGAGCACAATCTACAAGAAAAAATTGTTGTTTTTAAAATTATCTACATGAAATGGTGAGAGGCCAAACAAGTTTTGGTGTACCTAAGTGTGCATAAAATATTCATTCACATGTCAAAGCACAAACAATAGGCTCAACTTACTTTACTCTTTAACTTTATGAGGAAGGCAATACAAGACAGAGCCTTGACACGCAGGGAGTCACTCAATGTTGTGTCAGTTCCAACCTGACCAAAAATCCACAAAACTATCAGCACATTTAGAGATCAGACAATAAAACACTCAAATTCAAAACAATACTTATAATATAACACGAATACAAAGTACCTCCACACAGAAGGTGACAATAGCAGAGACGTGTGGAACAATGATGGAAACCTCACTCTCCATGAGCTCATTGAACACCTCCATAGCTGTACTGGCTTGGTCCTGGAATTATAAATAATACAAATAGGGTAAATAATCATCTTGTGACTTTGTGAGAAATGAGCTAAGTAAAAAAGTAAACTGTTACCTCATTTGCCTTGATTAGCGGTTTGAAAGCAGCTATCAGACTGGGAACCATGTTGCGCATCTGGTTCTGGGGTGAAGAGTATAAAAGTTGTTATAAGTCTACTTTTCAAAACACAATGTTTCGCAATTTAGAACATCAGCTAAAATAATTATTGAAAATATA
Source organism: Hypseleotris klunzingeri (assembly GCA_036025195.1). Classification (NCBI taxonomy): domain Eukaryota; kingdom Metazoa; phylum Chordata; class Actinopteri; order Gobiiformes; family Eleotridae; genus Hypseleotris; species Hypseleotris klunzingeri. The sequence goes on from JAVQJW010256520.1 coordinate 8,991, forward strand.
TATATGCTGTGTATGAACATTTACTGACATAGCTGAACTGTTAGCCATATCTATAGGAAATAGTCAGGTGAAGAAAAAAGGAGCATATAAACACAGGCTCACCATTTCTTCTGAGCCAGTGTAAGGTGTTACAGATGTGATGGTACAGATGCAGTAAAACAGGGCTGTGGGGTTATTAAGGTCCTGCAGTACTGTGGCAAGCAGCTGCAGCAGCTGACGGTAGTGAGGCTTGAAAGGCTCAGGGTTTGACTCCAAAACTTTATCCAACAACAGAAGGCCCACCTAGAGATGGAAAGAATTAAGCTAAATCTAAGTGTTTTGATATTTATACTAATATTACTATTTGTCTTATTATTTGTCTTATTGTAACAATGTAAAACCAGGGGTACCTGTCTGTCATGAGGATTAGTGCTCTTGATGGACTGATTGAGGAGCTGAAGTAAAGCAGGCCAGCGGTCTGGAGTTTCATGTTTGATCATCACAGCACAGAGCTGGGAGAGAGAGTGCTGCACTGTGTGTCTAAAACACACAAGTAAAGACAATTTCAGTTTTACTATTGTTTTGTAAAGTTCATGTATTATACATACAACTCAATTTACTGTACTTGAAGATAAATAAATTGCTTACTCTCTTTCTTGCATAAATGCCTGCAAAACCACTGCCTTCAGGCTGTAATGTCAGCAAAATGATACAGTGAGAAAGATAATTTAGTGTATATTACAAAACTGTGTGACTTTATCTAACAAACAGAAGTCTTCTCTGACCTCTCTCTGTCATTGGCACTTATTTTCTTCCAGTGTTTTTTCACCCTCAGTCTCAGCATCACTGCTGCTGTCTGTCGTATCTGCATATTATAGTAGACATACGTTACAAGGGAATGTGTTTGTTACAATCACTAAACGTTAGGCATTATATTAGCACGCTTTTTCTACTATACCTGTGGATTCTGGGATCCACTGATGACAGCACAGAGAGCTGGGATAATGGCAGGGTCTTTGAAAGCCTGTTTGAGCTGAACTGTGGCCTGAACAGTGAGAATGACACAAAAGTAAGGTTAAAGTCTCTATCTATGTTGGAAAATAACAGTCTCATAGTCACACGTCCAACTATTACAATAATAAAAAACTGGTTCGTTTATTAGTCAATCACAGGATAACAAATTTGTTAGCTAGCTACATTAGTTTATCAGTCTGGTTTGTTATTGTGGTGTGATGTCAGTTGGACACACTGTAGCAGTTAGTTAAACCTTCTGTTATTGTTTTTTTTTTTTTTTAACTTGATTTTAACAGTTTTTGGTACCGTTTTTGGTCTGTTACCTGCTGAATAACCGCATTGTCCGGCTCTGTCAGCTTAGAAAGTAGCTGTTCAAGTTCTTGAGTCATCTCGCCACGTAAGGACTGCTATCCGTTTTTATAACCGTTTCCAAAGAATCACAGTTTGGTAAAAGAGTTGTCCTTCTGCTAAATGTCTCCTAAATGTCGATTAGAAGAGTGACAGCGATGTCAACACCCCGACCTCACGAAGTGGTTGTAGCTATATTATGGTGTCAGTTTGAAGATGATGAGGAAAAGCGTTATTTTTGAACAGTTTTAAAAGATGCTCGGGTCGGTGTGGTCCGTTGGAGAGGCTCGCGGACAGGAGCACGCGGGACAGAACCGGGCGGCCACAGCTCCACGCGAGTTCAGTTAAAGGGACATAGATCTCACTGATCCAACAAACACACTCACAGCGCCTCCACATGGACAGGAGGCAAGAAGATGTCAATGTTTACAACTGTTCTAACTCAATCTTTACTAAAATCAAATTAAATGGTGTTGCCAACCATTTTAATAAAACCCTAAAGCCATTGTCGAATCACATTGACAAATGCATCAATCACCATGCAAAATAATAAGTCTACTAAAGTGTAAAACTCACAAATTATACCAGGACTCAAATTTGAAAACTAATGACTGAAAAGTCTAAACTAGAGTTAGAGCAGATTCTATTCAGTTCTAAACATGATACAGTTCTCCAATAACGGTCAGTGAATGACACTTATTGTGTCATATCTTCAGTCTTCCTGAATAGAAAGGCAAAAAATGTGTATCTATTCATATTGTGGTCTATGTTGACTTGTTACCAAAAAATAAAATGAGGCCTGTAATTTTCCAGCACATGTAAATGTACCTGTGTGCATTGTACCACAGCTCAGACAAACACACCCTGCTCTTTCTGTGAACAGTACAAATGCAAATGTACCCATTAGGTCTGTTTTTTCCTGCTAACTGAATCATTATCACATCAATACATCTAAAGTGGAGGAGCGTAAACAATCACTCAGATGTTCACACCATGATGTGATTCATCTTAATGAATAAACACACAGGGGTTTGTAACAACATGTCCTACCTTTAAAATCTTACAATTTAATCAATATTTGACCTCCACTTTGACCGCACAGATTTCATTTTTAATTCTATACTATAATTTATCAATGCATCCTCTAGGCTATGTATGGAGAATTCAGCCTTGTGCAAAATCTGAATTTGAATATTTATTTTAAAACTGTATGAAGTATTTATGCTATAGTGGAAAACAAAAGAGTTTAATTACAAATTGTCCTACTTGTAATGTAAGTTTGTGTAGTGTGTAGTCTGCTTGTTGTGAATTGTAATGAAGATCAATTGTGTAGCTCATGATGTGGAAAGCCTACCAAATATCAAGAGAAAAAAATAACAAAAACATTAAAATTGTCACCAAAATTCTACAAAAAAATACTAAGACCACTGTATTTTGTTATTTATGTTTAACTATTTAACAAATGCTACGCACATCGATTTAACGGGATGGGTGCGTAGGAGAAGGAGGCAATCCAAATGTGTTGAATAAAGATTGCCTGATGAAGGCCCTAGTGCCGAAACGTTGCCACTGAGTTTGAATTAAAGTCTCACTTTTGCAAGTTAGATGGTGTGCGGGATTTTCTTCATTTATGTTTAAAAAATAAGGCCTGCTGCCCAATGAGCTGTAGTCTCCTGATCTGATAGTGAAAGGTGAGGGTGGAGATTGGTCCTTGTAAAACACCACACCCACACACGTCCTATAAACAGCCTATGGAAACCTGCGCCCAAAGTTTGAATAATTGGCTCCAGGGGTCAGACGGTGCAGCTGCTGCAGGCCAGGGTCGCGGTTTTATTCCCGTAACGTAAAATGTGTTAGGCTGTCAGGGCTTTTAATTTAGTAGTAGTTTTTATTTTAATTTTTTACGCACAACGCACAGCTCTGCACAATATGGCGGACTGGAAGGCTCAGATAAGTTATAACTACAACCCGTCTTACCACGCATATGCTTATAGTTTAATGTACCAACCCGGGTCGGAACCAGGACATAGTAACTTGTCTTCTTGGGCCGAAACTGGGGGCACAGATTTGAGTAATTACACCCAGGCCTACTACCCTCCCGCTGCGCAGAGGAGTCCGGACCAGTCCCCGCCTGAGAGCCCGGAGCCACAGGCCTACAGCGGTCACAGCCACTACCAGGGCCCGGGGCTTGTCCACCTCGGAGACACTGAAGCCAGCCGCCTGCTCCTGGTCGATCAGAGCCGGGACACAGAGAGCAGGAGGGTCGGCAGTGACACCAGTGACTCGGAGCCCCACAAGTCTCCAGGTACAGGCTCAAGCACATGTTGCACAACCTTGAAAAGCTCCATGCTAGATTAAAAACTTACTATTTTTTGTTGTACTTACTTTTTTTCCACAGCGCTCAAAATACAATATATATTCCTCCAACACGGAGAATGATGTCCAGTTGATATCCATGATTTTTTCTCTTCTTTCTGATGATGATTTAATGTTTTATTTTTAATGTCCCGCCACAACTTAAAATGTAAGCTGTAATGGCGACATCTCGCGATAACATTGGAGAATTGCAGAGCATGTTTATTTTAATACTGGTTGTAAAAAATACTGTGCATTTATTGTTCCCCATTTTAGTTTTCTTGTCTTGCATTTTTTTGCTCTTGCCCATAGCAAAATTTAATCCATTTAC
>JAVQJW010256666.1:0-10480 GCA_036025195.1 Hypseleotris klunzingeri
AGTACTGATTGGAATTAATTTGTCAGGGAAGACCAGCTGATTACATTTTGGGAATGATCTGTTGAAATGAGCTGCCTTGGTGGAGGTCTGCACTCTTGTATTCTTTCTGGTTAGGTACAATTTACCTGCTTGCAAGATGGTCAGTCAGTCTAATATATGGCATCAAAGGTACAATATCCAGTGAGTGGCAGATCTGTGAGTGAAAATGCCTTGTTTTGATGCCAATGGTGAGAACAGAAAGGCAGCATTAGCTTAGATAACTACTTGTTTCACTTCGTCAGATACAAGGTCTAGTTAATAAAGTGGCCAACATGTCTCAATGTAAACTGAACAAAATTTCTGATTCCAATTGCTGCATCTTTATCAAACCTTACTGTATCTTGAATTGCAAACTCAAAAATCCAGTCACAAGTCATGCTCCGAAAACTCTTCTAAGGAGGAAACAAGAGACGGGTGTCCCAAACTTCTGCAGCAGACATCCGACAACAGAAAAGACGCATTTAGACACACAGAGAGACGAGAAAGACACATATATCGTATACCCCGGACGGACGGACAGACACAAGACCCACAAAATGTCAACGCGGAGGAAGACTAACTAAGATAGATGCAGACAGAGCGGCCGGGAATACAGCGAGAGAAGGAACAAGATCGTAAAAAGAGGAGAGGCAGCTGGCACTCCGGGGCACGCTGGATGGATAGCGCCTTGTTAGCATAGGCCTGACAGGCTGATGAGAGAGCGAGCTGTCAAAGCGGCCCGTGTCGAGTTTGGGGCAAAAAGGCAGGGCAATGGGCCGGCCTCAAAAGATGGGGGGCCTCGAACATGAAAGACAGTGAGGAAAGAAGAGGAAAGAGGAGAGATAGGTGGGGGTGGATCCCAGTTGGCTAGTTACAGAAAGAACCAGGGCAGAGCTATTATACGGTTCTATGGTGAGGTACTAGATGGACATGGGTGCAGGTCACAATGGAAATTTAATTACATAAAATATAAGGCAGAGTGATATATGGTTTTTAGGTTCAATAGTATTGCCACCTCTCGGAATTTTCTAAATAAAGCAAAAACAAAGAATTTTAGATTTTAATGTTTTATAATGTTTCAATTTTTTTAATTATCTCCACCATAATTTGCTTGCATTTGTTCTTAAACGAATGGCATATTTTAGCAAAGTACTGATTTGGATGACTTTTTCAAAGAAGGTCAAAAATTACACAAAGATCAATTGATTTAAATTTTGTGCTGCTTTGTCAGGGGTCTGTGCTCCCCGAGTGCTTTCTAGTTTTTGTTTGTTTTTCTCCAACACAACTTTTGAGACATACTCTATTTTATATTTTTTTTATTTAACAATAAAACAGTTTGCAAATTGTCTGTACATATTTTAAAAGTGACACCAGATAAAATTAATGTTTTTTATATTTTATGTAGGAGTGTCTTGGATTAATAAGTTGCAATATCGTGTTTGGTAACATCATCCACCCCATCCAAACTATGATTTAAACTGATTTGCAATTTTCGACTTTGTGAGTAGCTTGGCCTCAAATTTTTGACGTCATAACTTAATTTTTCACTTCACATAATGTTAGCGTGACAGTTTGAACCCTGTGCCAATGCTTTTGTGAATGAGGGGACTTCAAATTCACCAAAGCACAAAAAGAAATTGTTTGACTGTAGCTGTAATATTAGTATGCTTTGCTTGTACTCCCAGATGAAAGACATTGAGGGAATAGACATCCCAATTGACTAGTTAGACTAGAGAGCCGATGCTGCCCTATTATACCGCCCTATGACAAGCCTGCGCGCTCCGCTAACTCCAACCCCTATACCCCACACCACCATCACCATGACCGCTTTTAAAACCAGCGCTACCAGTCTTCACCCCACGGTCACGAAAGTCAACGGACGCATTCTTGTAAGATCATGATTTATTCCTTTGCTGTTGTCCGCTTGGCTGTGTACTGACAGACTGGGGGGCTTGTGGGCACGCGGGCAGTACAACCTTTGAGCAAAAGGAATAAATGCAATATATATATTTCTATGTGTGTGTCTTTCTCGCACGGTTTCTGGGCTGAAAAGGTGGACAGGCAGAGAAGGAGGTGGAGGATATGGTACTAACGATGTGGCTAACAATACCTCCACTATGTGGTCGCTATAGTAGAAATATGAACCTATCGAGAGACAAACATTTGACAAACTGTGGTATTCATTATACACTTGTCATGCGTTACAATGATCAGAAAGATTTATAGACTATCACTGCAAAATGTGGTTTCTTAACAGGATGAAGAAAGCAAGATATGGTCTAGTGATTTTACAAAGGTTTTATGGTGACATTTGTTTGGTGTGTGATCTTCTAATTTGTTGCCAGTCATATAGAATATATTTGGAACTTTGTGAGAATTTGTAATAAGACAAAAAAGAATTTAGGTTTTATATATAATAATTGTTAAAAAATATAAATTCCCCTTTGGTTTAGACAGAAGATCAGATTTAAAATCAGCTCAATTGAAGAACAAGCCACAAATAAAAATACTTTAAATGACTTTGATAGTCCAGCTTAGTCTTGCATTACTATTTAAAATCCAACACAATCCTTTTTAAGCATATCAGATATCTGGAAGCACTTATATGGGTTGCAACTGCTTCTATAAGTTAATACCGAATACTTCTCTACATTCAAAACAAGAACAACAACATGCTTTATATTTCACCCATAACTGTTCAAAACCAGATTATTTTTTCTCTCAGATCACAAAATGCTTAAGTGACAGCGTGAACAATACGTCAAAGTTTTTCCATTTATACTGTAAGTGAATGAGGGCAGCTGTTTTCACTGGAGGTCAATCTCACCAAAGCACAAAGCTACTGCATCCCCGTCTCTTTAATATAAGCGGGCCTGTTGTAGTCCCGGGGGAGATGTGAGAGCACGTTTGTTGTACAGTGTCTGACAAGCATCGCACCAAAACAGTAGCTCTCTGAGGAAGAGGATGGATCGACTCAAGAGGAAGAGGATAAAAGGACTCCGGAGGTGAGGGTCTGACGTGGAGGTGCTTAAAATATACTGTTGGCATAGATTTGTAAAGAAGAAGAAAATAGAAATAGATATACATTTTACAATCTTGTTTACAACTTAACCTTACCCTAACCTAGGGTAGGGTAGGGATTTTCTTAGGGTATGACTGCAACTAAGGGTGGTTGTTATGGTGTTTAAAAATTGGATTGTGTAGTTATGAAGATCAAGCTTTTCTGGGAAGATGGTTGAATTGTGTGTGTTTATTGATGCTCTGCTATTCATCGTGATTGTTAATGTAACAATGAAGTGTTCAAATTATTTATAAAATAAAACTAGAAAGCACTTGGAGAGTGCATACCGGCGCCAGGACAGCAAATTTGTATGTACCCAATTTTAATCACTTCTTCCTTGTGCCAGTACTGACCTTCACTGAAAGTTTAATCAAATTCTGTGCAGTATTTTTTGCACACACACACGCCAAAGGACCTGACCACATCACCTCCTGGCTGTCGGTAATAATGTTTTCATGGATTTCTGCCTAAATTATTATATAAAGTGTTTTCATCCAAGTTAAGTAATTATAGATCTGTATACTGACCAATGGCAACATGAAACATTGTTTCTGAACTAATATTTTAGGTATATTATTTATGTTACTACCCTTGGCTTAGATCCGAATACATTTGAGCAGAAATCCATGAAAGTTTAACAGGTTCACATACTTTTTCTTGCCACTGTATATTTAAAACAGTCCTTGGAAAGCCAGATATTTTAAGCATGATGTCAGAGTTATGACAACCACAAAGCTAAAGTAAGTTGTAAAGTATATCACAAGAAGAAACTAACCCCCCTTTTGCACTATGAGAGCAAACACACTTCACCCCAGAGTGTGATCATTTCCATGGTGTAAGCCTGGTGTTAGTTTGGTGTCATGCTGTAGTGTGGTGTCAAGACTAGAGGTGGCGCTGTTCTGAGAAACACAAGGGGGAATAAGGTGAAAATCTCAAAGGACCGTAATGTTTTCACAGTTTCTCTTGATAATGTGACTCCTACGGGACATCCCAAGTGCACACCCCCATCAACTCTACAGAGCCACAAGACATTTACTATAGTAGCGTTACTTATACTATATAGGGAAATATGCAGACAATTAATCTTCAATAGTGTGGTCCATTAGGTAGCTGAGGCAAAGATACCAATAAGACTTCTATAAAGTGGAACAGTGCCTGGTCCTCTATAGAATCCAAAGTAAAATCCCTGTTATTTTTTGCCATAGACTTTTAAAATATTGATGGAGGCTAATCGGCTTTAGGTGTTCTATAGCTGGTGTTCAAACTTTTGGGGATTTAAGGCGTTCCAGTCGTCAAGTCGGAAATAACAATTCTATATAGCCATTAGCACAATTAGCAACAACAGAGCATTTGAACGCATTTCATAACTGCAGATGCTTACATGCCCCACAGTAGCATGTTCACAGATGGAAGTTAGTCTGCAGTGGCCAATATAACGTGACGTGGCTGCCAGTTTGCATCAACAACCTCTCCGACCACTGCCAAACACAAATTACACAACCCATTTATTCAATGTGAGTTAAGTGACTTGCCCAAGGACACAACAGCAATGCTATGGTTATAGGACAGCCACTCTACCACTGAGCAGCAAAGCAAAATATTATTGGACTTTTATTAATCAATGTCAGGTACTGTAGGTTGCCGGTACCTTGAAAAACTCAAGTTTGTGTACGTTCCCAAGTTGAAATTTCAACTTCAACTGGCATTCTAACTGACTTTTACAACTTGGAAATCTCAACTTCTCAGGACAACTGGAACACAGAGTTAGCCTTGGTTTTTGTCTCATTGAGTGTGGTCTTCACAATAACACTACGGTTCGGCAACCTTTAGGACAGTTATAAAAATGAGTGAAATATCCCACAATGAAAAAAGCTCGTAAAACAGCCTTCACAAAATACCTAACATCACCTTCCTCTCCCTAAAACTCATCTCTCGTAAATATTTGGCCCCGTCCCATCACAGATAAGAGCCTAGATTGCCTCCTACACGCAGACAGAAGGAACACTAAATCATTGTAAACAGTCAAGACGTGTAATAAAGGATAATTTAGGGCCTTTTGAGGATTAATATGTTGGAGTTATAAAACCAACCGTCAGATATATCCAGAATTAGCTGGGATTTCACGGCTTGTCAAATGCAGCTGGATTATTGTAGGACACAAGGAGGTAACAAAGGAGGCAGTTTCTCTTCACAAGTAGAGCACTAGTGTCAAAGAAGTATTTTCATTGAACTTTATGATTCAGTATCGTATAAGGGCATTAGAAAAGTCAGAAACACTTGCACTCGGAATATGAGGGATTTGTTAAGGATTAGTTAAGCAATAGTTGATAGATTTACAAAGCAATAAAGTTATAAATACTACTGTTAATGTGTTCAATTTTCAGTTTGCAGTAAAGTTATAGTCTTGTGTAAATCAAAGCAAATCTGAAAACTTTAAGCACCTCCATCTGTGTAAATTAACTTCTGTTTTTCAAAATTATTATGTTTTCTGAGAATGTTTTCGGATTTTGATATTTTCAGGGAAGGTTAGGAAGGATACAAAGAATGGAATGGATCCGGATCACCGTCTAGATCCAGGAATTTTTTAAAGATTGGCACCTTCTCTTGTCTCTGCTGGACTTGTGGTGTGAAAGAGCTAAGGCGTGGGTCTAACTGGCCATTCTGTACCCCCCCTAAGGCCCAAAGTTGGGATAGGCTCAAATTATTCTTATTATTTTAAACATATTTTTAACAGCAATAACCACAAACATATGTAGTTTAATTTGCTATTCTGTTGATCAATGTGGTGGTTCCCGTATCATTTACCAACAAAAATCAAATCTAACACTTCTCTCTACCCTTTTCTCTGCTATTTACACTGTCAATCATTATGAAATTAAGACTAAAACTGTAATGTTAGGACATTTCATTAAAAACTTCATTTTAATAATATTTTACCATTTCATCTACCACTACCATTCCAAGTTCTTATTTATTCCCAAATTGTCCAAAGTGGCAAAACTACACAGCCCACTTTCTTCCATCCACATTTCACACTACACTCTGTGAAACTTCCAACCAAACCAACCGGCAATATTCCCAAATAAGTCGTCCCTGCTGCAGTAGTTTTGGCATTGTGGAAGTGTGTGTTTTTAAACTGATTTTTTACCCCCCCAGTTATCATCAGCAACTGGCAGTGCCCTCTCTCGATGACGGGACAGTGGTGCTAGAGTATACAGTGAATGGGACATAGACATTTGCAGACTTACAGTGCTAAGCTTGCTTGAGGTAATGATGATACGTCGTTCGTGCAGCATACAGGCGTAGAGCTGGAGCATATTGTTGACGTCCACAGCCACAAAGTACTCTGTCAGGTTCCTCTGCAGACAGACAGACATAGGGAGGAGAGGTTGGATATGTGCACTAGGTAGGGAAGGAAACATAACAAACTGTCCTAGCACACAACTTGCAAACAGTGAAAACGTCAATACAGCTGGTGGAAGAAGTGCCAGAGTGTGCCAGCCAGAAAGACATGCAGTACTGGCTCAAGAAAAAAAGGGACATGGAGTTTTCGCAGTAGGCTTGGTGCTAAAATTATGTGGAGGAAGTGGGAACTCAAGGCTAGACTTATGAATGCCAAATTTTTATTGCTTAGATATATCAGAAAGTGTAGTCTTGAATGGGGTATTTTATGACCTATTCTACTAAGTTACTCTAGCGCCTATGACACTTATCACAATGGCAGTTATTGGACAAAAGATGTGACTGTAAAGCTAAAGCAAACCCCACAAATTTAGAAGAAGCAAGTTTTCTAGTCCAGACTGGTTTAGACATTTGGGCCCTTGATGCAGAGTAACCAAATCGTACTATACGCCTAAATACATACATACAGTCTAAAGATTATTTTTTATAGATATGAAAAAATTATATTGTTCAATTTAATTATTTTCATTTAGCATAAGGGAATGTTTAGCAGTCACTATAAGTTTACATCTAATTTTATTCATTGGCTTTGACAAGATCTTTCTAACAGTGCCATTAATGTAGAGCAAGATTTGATACAAAAACTGTACCGCCTGAGGACTTCTTGATCGAGCATAGACTAAGAAGGTTTTTCATCTTAAATGCAAAATGTATATATTTTTGCACAGTTTTGACTTGCAAGATGCATGTTTTATAAGTCTGTATAGTGCAGTTAACGAATATTAATTCCTAAGTTAGTTGTCGACAACATCATTAATCGATTATTTAAGATGAACTGTTTCAGCTCTCTTATCTCTTATCATATTTAAATTTCTCACCACCATTGTAGGACTAAATCACAGAGTACAAAGTGGTGAATATCGGCATAATCTGCAAAGGCCATGCTTGCTAATAACTTTACACTATTGAGAAACCTACTGAAAAGCTATGGGGGATATGAAGCAGGTTTTAGTACTTATTATAGACCCATGACTAAAAAACATGAGACTGCAAAACGTGAGTGCTCCCAATATTACACAGACTTGAAGACTTGTCTGATAAAATGTTGATAGGGAACATGTATGCCTTTTTAAGTCAAAATAATGTAGTCGCGGTTAAACTGTCCCTTGCCAAAAAGACTCTAGGCATGTTTTACTAAAAAAGAAAAAAAGAAAGAAAAAGTTTGAATCCTCAGTGGCAATCAGCGAACTCTCGACATTACAAGAACAAGCAGCAAAGGAGAAAAAAAAACTTTAAACAAGGGAATGATGCAACGATTTCAAAAGTTGTATGTGATTAAACACGATTAGAGGATCACGCATACTCACGCTCTCGGGGATGGTTGGCAGTCCGTTGATATCCGGAGCGATGAAGTAGGAATGCTGGGAAGAAGAAAAAAAAAGACAAAAAACTGAAAAAAAATGAAGAAAGGTCACAAGTGAAGCATAGCACACGGTAAAATTTGGCAAGTTGTAGCTTCAAGGAAAAACTCGAGGAAATTGATAAGTCTTAAAAATACTCAATTCTGACGCCAAAGTTGTATCAGGTATTATTTGTCAGGCTTATTTGTAGTCAGTTGCCTCGGCTATATAATTGATTATTCAATTATGTTTAATCAGGTAACTTTTTTAATTGCGTTACAATCCTGAGTTACCCCATAGCTGATCTATGGATTTTAAAAGTCTATGAGAAAATTAATGGAACATTTTCTTCTGGAACCAGAGTTGGGCAGGAACTGTTGTGCTCTGTAACACTTAACCAGGCCTAAAATATTTCTAAACTAGGCCTATAAAATATCTAAACTGGGTCGAAATAAAATTTAAACCAGGACTAAACTGGATATATGCTAATAATAATCCAGATCTAGATAAAATATAGTGTTACTCTAAACCAGGACTAAATCGAGACTGCTTACAACGTTACACCACTGCGGTCAGTCACTATTTTGACACCTTCAGTCAAATAAAACGCACCTTAAGTAATGTAGTAATTATTTAACCATTCAAAAGATGTATTTCCTTAGTATTTTAAGGTTTCCTAGATTTTCTTTTAAAGTAATCTAAGCGTGTCCATTTTTATAGTGCAGTGGTCGAGGGGTAGAAGAAGGAGGCCATTCTCTTCTTTGTTGTATCATTTATAACTCATCTTCAGCGCTGTCTCTATGAATTGCTGAGCTGGAGTCTGAACTATGGCAGTGCTTTTTATGAGGCCTACAGAACAGAGAAAGTGCGCTCAATAGCATTCTCGCTAGCTCCCGACAGACAAGGGCTGGGGTGATGTCTCCTGTGCTACAAAAAAGTCTTAAAAGCATTAAAAGACTTCATGGAGGATCGGCAAACGCACACAGACAAAAGATGTGCGTGTGTGTGAGTCTCTGTGTGTGTAGGATAGATAGATACACAATGCAACACAATAGTGGTCTTGTTTAGCCCATCATAGTGTGTCAGTTTGGGGGAGCAGGGCAGGTGAAGTGTTAGATCAAAGATGTGTTGTTTAGACATGTACCCCCACACCCACACACATTGACAAAAGCAGCACAAGACCTGGGTACCTAATATAAGGGGTCTACGGGCCTGCCCTGACCATCTGTTGAACTGGAGTTTATACACTATTGAGATGGTAGCAAAGTAAATATTGCTGTGCGACGTGTATATGCAATGAATTATGACTGAGGAGATATACAGTATGGCATGCAATACAAAACACAGCTGATGGTAAACATAGCATAAGGGGATTAATTGCACCAAGGAAAAAACCCAAGATAAAAAGCAATGGATTTGAAATAAAAAAGCAATTAAATGTTGTTGTATTATGAAAAAGCATACAGTGCATCTGAATACATGTGTTTCTACCAATTAAGTCATAAAAATTTAAGTAAAAAATAAAAATAAATTATTTATTTAAAAAAAATGCAAGTTCACAAATTCATCATCTTGTGGTAAAAAAAAATCTCCTAAACGTATTTTGAAATATTCCGCATATGACATGTTTGCATATGACTGTTCGATTCTTATACAATCCAAGTTAATGTAATAGAGGTCCTACCAACACAGTGGAAAAACCTGGTTAGTGCTGGTTTGGTGTTGCTCTAGTTCTAGTTTAGACATGGTTTAGACATAATTGAGACCTGGTTTAGACTTGGTTTAGATCTGACTTAGACCTGGTTAAGACTTGGCTTAGACATGGTTTAGACCTGCTTTGACTGTTGTTTAGTTCTACTTTGGTCCTGGCTTAGTGCTGCTTAGACCCTGGTTCAATCTTAGTTTAGTCCTAGTTTGCTCAATAAGTCAATAATGGCAAAAGTTTTAGACAACTTTATCTTGCCCTGATAATTCAATGCAATCCTTTTTGGTGACATCCTAAGAAGAAACGGCTTTGTGCTGAAATAAACAAAGTAGCATTTGTTTTCCACATGTCAAAAATACAGAATTGACTGCTTCAAGAATTGTTTTAATTGAACTTCCCTTACTTTCATATCCCTACTAAGTTTTTCCATGAAGAATTTCTAATGCAACTTCACTTGTAAATATGAATAGATACACAATTATTAAATCACGTTGGAAAGATTGGGGTAAAATTCAGCCGCAAAGAGAATAGGCTACGTTGTTGTAAGTGACACTACGAAAACAAAAGTGCTGTAGCCTGTATGTACAAGCATCTACTTATAGTTAATGGGTTAAAGTTTTGCATGAAGACAGTGTAAACTCTTTAAGTCCCATGGTGCATATGTCTAAAGTGGGAAAAACAATTATCATGAGTAAACAAATGCAGTATTCCCAGAGGAGGATCAGTATCTGTGGAGCAAGCTAAAAGGAAATAGTCCAAACCAAACAACATAAGCCTCCTACACAGCAACGCTATGTCTAACTTCTTTTAAATCTTTGCATTGTTATAATTATTTTTACATACATGCACCAGTTATTATCTGGCTTTTTACAATATTTTAATAAGCTTTTGTTT
>JAVQJW010257346.1:0-10942 GCA_036025195.1 Hypseleotris klunzingeri
TAACATTAATCACAATAGATATTATTGTCCCACGCCTAGTTGCAAAAGTTTTTTATGTCCACAGTTGTAAAATGTATTTCTCAAACTCCATGCCCTAGGCCTTAGATATGGTCTGAACATGACCTTTTCTACATGTACTCTGGCATCATAATAATCTGTATTGTCTGTTGTCATACAGCTCATCTCATCAGTGGTGACCCAGAATTGGAAGGACATAGTTGAGAGTTGTGAGCTGGACAACTGGAAGGAGGCTCTGGCTGCTCTGCTGACCTATGCACATCCTGAAGACTTTGCCCGCCTCTGTGGTACATCTCAATTATATCTACAACTACTTACTTACTATATCTTATTCACACTACCAAAAAGGAAAATCTAGATTAGTTCAAATGATTGAAATCTGAATATTAAGCTTATTTGAAGTAAAAAGTGGTTGGAGATTTTTTGGAATTGAAGAGACGGGTGTCTAATAAGAGCATTTGTCTTCAAGTCCAAGTGGGAGCTCCAAAAAACAGCTCATATTAGATAAATATTGTGTGCTTGAAATTAAAATGCTAACCTAAATGTATCCAAAATAGACTGAAATGTGCAGAAGAAAGTATATATCAGAATTACAGGGAAACAAGTCAGATAATATGGTCGAATGGGTAAATACATCTAAATTAGTGAAAGAAACTCATTTGAACTAATCTTGATATTTTGCAGTAAAAACAGTAAATTACTTTCTTTTTAATACATTTATTAATCTAATTTTCCTTCTTATAGACACGTTGGGAGGTCGCCTGGAGAGTGAATCCACAGAAAAGCGTTGTCTTCAGGCCTGCCTCTGTTACATTTGTTCTGGAAACATTGAGAAACTGGTGGAATGTTGGGCCCAGCACAGAGACTGCTCCTCTCCACTGGGTTTAGAGGTCTGTATAATGTATTATGACTATACCTTTTATATAGTAAGTAGTTATGACACTAGTTAGCTTAAAACTGAAAAAAACTGAAAATTAATTAGATTTCCACAAAACCTTACCCTGACCTAACCTATTGCAATTTTTTAGAAAAGAAAGTAGACATTTTTTTTGTGATATGTTATTTTATTTTTTATTTTTTTAACATACAAAGGAATAGTTTATTTTCTGTAATGACATGCCTAACTAAGGAAGGATCAAAAACGTTTTCACAGATTTCATAGGGGGGGATAATATTTTTGATCTCAACTGTATAAACATAAGATAGCTAAACATTTGACTTTTCACTTTTATTCTTGTCATAAATAAATTAAAAGGTCAAAAGCATCTCAATTATTTATCTATTATTTCAATGGAAAAATAAAAGATTTAAATTAAATTGTATTGGCTAATTGTTAATTTCTTTGTTTCTAGGATCTTGTGGAGAAGGTGATGATGCTGCGGAAGTCCATTGAGCGCCTCAGAAACAGTGAAGTAGCCGTTCAGAGTCCAATACTGGCTGAAAAACTCACCTGCTACGCCGGCATCCTGGCAGCAGAGGGCAGCCTATGCACCGCCATGTCCTACCTGCCCGAAAACTCAGAAGAAGTAAGGCGCTTGCATGTTTTATGTTTTAAATGCTGTAGTCCAAAGGTTTCCTAAAAAAATATATTGTTCCATTTTGTAAAGTAGTTTATTTGTCATCATAATAATTCTATAACTTTAGTCCCTCCCCTGGTCTCTACAGCAACATCAAATCACAGGGATAGAGCCGTGACCAATAGTAGTCAGGTTTTTGAATGGTGTAGCAGCTTACAAACTCTAATTGGATGTTGATTTAAACGCCAGGGGAGGGACTAAAATAAAACTCAACCCCTATTGGTCAGACATATTTTAAACATTTTACAATTTCTTATCTTGAGAATCCTCCTGACTGCAACTTTGAATGGGATCTATGCACCTTTTTTGATTAAACAGATTGAAAGGTGTAGTCTGTAAGTTTCAAATGTTTCAAATAAAAAATGTTAAAATAGTAAAAATAGTTTAAAAAAAGTAGGTCTTCAATGGTCTGCAGAAGCCATTGGAGGGACTTAAGTGAATCTCGATTTCTATTGGTAAAAGTGGTATCCCACTAGGGCTGTGCCAAAAATCGAAAGATCGCGATCTAAGCTGGACTCGATCTTGGTGATAAGCCAAACGCATTTTAATCGACACATGCAACCTGGCTGTCTAACCTCCAGCATCCTCACCGCCACACAAGAAGATCCCTTTAAGTTTACTTGGCGAGGTGTTCTATTCCTAATCATTATTTAACATCAGTAAAATGACAGGAAATAAGCAAGGACTTACATTTTGTAAGATAGATAGGGTCGCACTTTTATAAGCACAAGAGTTGCCTTTTACTGGCTCCCAACAGACAGGGTCGAGTAGAATCACATAAGTAAAGAAACTATGGGCAGTTAGAACAGCTCCCTGATCCTAAAAACATTCTACAGTTTGCAATCTTCAAATAGGCTTTTATTTGACAGAAATCCGTCTTATATTTGCGGAGATCTAGACGTAAATACAGTAGCTCATTAAAATAATGCGTCTTTTCTATTACACGGCGCTTACCGCGAAACACGGGTCGCTTCCTCCGACGCGACTATCACCTCGTGTTAATAATCAAATATGTTCCGTGTTGTCTTAAAAACATCATAAAACGTTACTATAGATGTCCTGTCAATTGTTTTTGGAATAGTTTCGATCACTCAACAACCCTGTAAGTGAAGAGTGTCACTCAAAGAATGTGTGGCTCTAGACTGGTGCGTGGACTGCAGGGGCAGTGCAGGGGCAGTGCTAACAGAATAGCTGGACCACAGGGCACAAGTGAGGCACCAGCGGGGCCCCTCTAAATAAATGTAATAAAAATAAGTAACAAAAAAAGTAATTATATAGTATTCTTGCTATATACAGTAGTATTAATATTTAAATCCTTTACAAGTCAATATGACCTACACTATATGGACAATGCGGTCAAAAATTTGGGTGCACCTAACTTTTGTGCTGCTGCACCCAAGAAAAAAAGTTAGGCGCATCAGTGCAACCAGTGAAAAGCCCTATTTATATTTAATATAAATTAAAAAATCGAATTGAAAATCGAGATCGAATGACATGAGAAATAAAATCGTGATTCTTTTTTTCCCCAGATCGCCCAGCCCTCGGTATATCCCACAAATTCTGATTTGATGTTGCTGTAGAGGTCAGTGGAGGGACTAAAGTAAAATAATAATTATGAAAGATTACCTACTTTACCCCATAGAACATTTTATTTATTTCAAACTAATTTCTATCTTAGAAAACGTACAGACTACACCTTTAATGGGATGGTCATTGGAGTTGATGCAGGGTGAATAACACTTCCAAAACCTTGTATCATATTGTTTTTGTGTTTTATAATAATGTTTTTGTTTATCCTTTTTAGGCTGGTATCAGGATGCTGAAAGACAGACTATTTCACGCTCAGGGAGACGGACGTCCTTCAAACACTTATACCAGACCCACTGAGACTCCAGCTAAACCTGCTCCTGCTCCTCAACCAGCCGCACCTAAAGCACAAATCATGGTAACGTTCATTCACCTTCTATATTCATGTGAGAGAGGGAGACTGGAGCGTACCTCACCAACTATGGGCCTTAGGCGGGGAAACCATACAACGCATGCACTGACTCCCTCTCCTATTCATTTACTATTAAAGGCAGTTCTATGTTGGCTTTTCTGTCTCCGTTGTTTCAGATTATCAGGCTACTGTTAATATTAGATAGTCAAGTTATTACATAAAGCATTTTTCATTTCAAGGGGGCAACATTTTCACATACAGGGTTGATAAGTCTACATAGCTTTTTGGGGTAATAACATTTTGTCCTTACTTTTGCTTATTTAAATAATTAAGTCTATGCATAACTTTCAAATGATGCCAGCCAAACACATTCTTACTTCAAGTTTAGAAAATAAAACTGCAAAGACTTCTAAATATAGTCTAATATTTTTTACATTTTCTTGACTGATAGCTATCCTATTATGTTATATTTTACCCTATTACCTACTATGCTTTTCTCACAGCTTTGTAACATATATATTTGTCTTTATATTAAGTTGTTGTATTTCCTGTTTATTCCAGAGTCAGTACCAGCCCTCCGCTCCTCCCCAGCCCTCTCAGCCTCAGATGCCCACTCTCTTCACTCCTCAGTCTCCTCCAGTCAACACCGGGCCAGGTCTTCCACCAACGTCCCAAATGATCCCCCCTACTGGCCCCAGACAGATGAGGCCAGCCTACTCCCAACACCCTCCTGCACCAGGTATCACACTGAACATTTGTTCTGCTAGAAAACTGAATTGAATCATCTACATTGAAGGCACAGCCATAATAAAAAAAATTGAAAACATTTGATAAATCATTTTGTAAATACGTTTACTTCAGTTTGTGCTTATCATTGACTTACTCTTTCACTATATATTTTAGAACTCTGTTAAGAGTAATAGTACTTTTACCCACCACACATGAATTTGCTAAAAAAGTACAAAATACATTGCATGATGTTCAAATGTAATTTAGTACTCAGTAGTTTTTCCAGTATTTTTAAACTCTTGAACTAATTCATTAAATGGAAGAGTACTTGTGTGTGAAAAATGTTGCTGTAAAATCATAAACAAGCCAAATATTACAATATTATATGGTGACACAGTGGTTAGTGCTGTTGCACACTGTAGAGGACCTTTGTGTGTAAAGTTTATTGTAATAATCACAGCCGCTCAGGACTAGCCAAACGTCAGGCAAACTTAGCATTTCATTGTATGTACTCTGTATGTATAATCACAATAAAGGCTATTTAGTTATTATTTAAATCCTTTGATCAATCACATCAAATGAATTGAGAATGTAATTGGGCATCTAGTGACATACAGTAGATATAAATATAATTGCCGGGTAAATGTATTGCTATAAGCCAAATCAATTAAAATCTTTCTGCAGTTATGTGGTGTCAAGTTATATTTATTGCAATTATACAACACATATCATAACATATATTAAATTGTAAAAAAAATATATAATTTAATTAAATAATAAATAAATTGACATTTTCATAACTTTTTTCCAGGCTTCATTCCTCAGCAGCCATTCCAGCCCCAGCCCATGGGTGCCCCCTCATTGTTCCCTCCCCCTCCAGGGCCCTCCATGGCGGGCTCTAGTCTCTCAGGACCTCCCCTACAGCGTCAGTCGTCTGGTCCTGGTGGTATACCCGCTATGCCCAGTCCAGGGGTTCCTCCTGCCAGCTTCATGCCCTCCACCTCTCTCCCCTCGGGCCCCATGCCGTCCACCTCTCAGCCCGGGGCCACTGTACCCATGTACCCGGGGGCCATCCACAACCAGGGCCCTGCTCCACCCATGCCAGGGGCCCCCTATAACCCAATGGGAGCGGGGTATCCACAAGGAGGGCCCGGTGCTCCTGGGGTGAAGCCATTCAATCAAGCTGCTGTTGCTCCTCCACCAACCGGTAAGTCAGATAATTAATCGGTGGATAGTGAAAATTGCATAAATATGACATTCTTTACAAATTTTGAAGCAATTGAACCAAAATATATGCCACCTGAGCAACTTCTGTATAGAGCACATTTACAGAGAAAGAGGTTTTTAAATCTTAAATGCAAAATCTAAATATATTTTATACCCACTGTGTAGATTTTTCTCTGAGCAAATGTCATGTTTTAGAGTCTTTATCTTCCAGTTAACAATTATTTGATCACTACATTCAGTTAACAGATATTTCAATGATTGATTAATCACGATTAATTAGTTGTTTCAGCCCTAATTATACCACAATTCAAAAACTTATCATCATAACTTCATTTGACAATAATAAATAGTGGTCACAAACATGGCTGCTGCTGGATAAAACACGTTTCACAGAGATTGGTGGAATTTCTATAGGTCTTTGTCACTCCATGCTTGGTGTCAATTACAGTATGCTTGAACCTTCCAGCAATGTTCTTTCCATCCTCCACTGTTCACATTCACTGGTCTTTGTCCCATTATTTGCAGGACATTTTCCATGGCTGATTTCCTACAGTGAGATGACAGGTGACAGGCTTAGGGCTGGATCTCAAGTCAAGAGTGGAAAAAAACAGCTACATAAACACACGCTAATTGACCACACAAAATCTGAACAATTAAAGGTCCTATATAATGCTTTTTGAACATTTTACAGTCTGTTTTGGATACATTTAGGTGACCATTTTACATTTTGCTTTTTTTTTTTAATCTAATATAAGCTGTTTTGTGGAGCTCGCATTTGGACTCAATAACAAGCACTCTAATTGGACACTTGGCCCTTTAAGACAGGAACAAACTATTTGTGCCGGTTTTCAGGAGTGTAAAAAAACAAAACAAATTCTATTCTTATGTTTTACACTATACAAACAAAGCCTTGCCACCCTCACTCCAAACACATATATTCTCCAATCACATAGTATATTGTTAAATAGTGGGAACAACAATGCTTCTCTGGGTACATTTGTTGACAGTGCAGGCAGGAGCACTATTTTGCCCATATTTATTACATCACTTAATGTTCAATCACAAGCTCTTGGAGGGGACTATAGCTAAGACAATTACTTAAACATGCCTGAATGAAACAAAACACAACTTTGGGTATGTGTATAGGACCTTTAAATGTAGGTAAAATTGGCAACAGCTTCATTTATTTTCAAGAAGGCACCTCTTTCAAATATGAACAAGAAGTTTCATCTTTTTGGAAACTACTATATACTCAGTAGCTACATGTTTTGGTGTGGCCAATTAGATGTGTGCTGGAGTGTGCTTATGCCGCATTTGCTTCAAAGATAAAAAAATATATATAGAAAGAAATATGCATCTTGTGATTAGAAAGATTAAAGGCTAGTTAAAATAGGCTGCTATATGCTTCAAATATGACATGGAGGGAGTTTGAAAAGGTTGAATGCATTTTTGAAAGCATTATGCATTTGTTAATTGTGTTGCTGGATAATTTATAAGTCTATAGTTTTTTTATTTAGATTTTTTTGACTAATATTACAACTGTTTTAGGACCACAAGAAGGATGGAATGACCCTCCAGCAGTGAGAGGTGGACCCAGGAAGAAGAAGGTAAGAAAAAATATATGCAACTAGGATTTTGGCCAACAGGTGGTGCAAGTGTTCTGATTTCTGATAGCAAAATCACAGAATCTTGCCTGTTGCTTTTCGCTTTTGATAAATCTTCCTAGATGGACAAAATTAAAAATTGTATGCCGACACCAATATGATATGTCTATTACCAGTTTGACTAATATTGATTTCAATATTTTGCATAATAGGTCTTTGTAGGCTACCAATCAAAGCAGTCCTGTAGAAAAAACTCTATTTATTAATTCATAATTAGGGCGACAAAATGTAATAAAGAGAATATAGTAAGGCTTTTTTTGCACAACAGGTTAATGTCTAGCCTGGACAGATACAACTAACTCGTTGCCTATTCTATACAAAGATGTTTAGTTTACATGGTGCTAAAAAGCCACACATTCTGAATAGGCCAATATCTGTTAATCTTGTGAATTTTTGTTGGTACCAGTGCATCTCCAGAGTTTTAGCAAATCAAATCTAACTTTATAGAAGTTCTAAATGAGTTTGTGTGTTGCTGTGTGTGTGTGCAGGTTCCAGATAACTACACTCCTCCAGCCCCCATCACTGCTCCTGTGATGGGCTTCACAGAGCCTCCTCAGCCCCATGACCACCACCATCACCACACCCAGGTCCCTCCAGGAGCACCACAAGAGCCTAATGTCCAGGTTAGTGGTCAGTCAATAGTACGGCATTACACAAGTCATGTGAAAATAGAAGAGATTCATTTTCTGTATATTTCACAATATTTAAATCTGGCTGTACTTAAATTTTGTTTCTTATTTTGAGAAAGTCAACTTGTTTATGAGATACAATTGAAATATTCACTATTCTAATTATTCATCATATTGTGATATTATCGGTATCGCATATCGAATTGTGAGGTACTATGAGGTTCCCAGCCCTAATTGCATTACTGACAATACGAAAAAGAATGCTGTCCCTAGTGGTGGGCAACATGGTGATAAAAATAGAATTGTGATATAAAGTTATCAGAATTGGCTTAATCGTGATACAGTGCATTTATTCACGCTTCACTGTCATTTTTACTGCAACAAAACTAGTATTTAGTATTATGATGAAACTTAATGAATCGTATGTACATTGAATTTGTAGTTTAAAAGGTTCTCTGAAAACAATGATAGCAGTAGTCTTATGTGTAAGACAAAAAATACAAAGTAAATTGTTATAAAAATCAAAATTATGATCTTAATCTTGATAAAATCATATTATCTTTTTACCATAACGCCC
Organism: Hypseleotris klunzingeri; assembly: GCA_036025195.1. Lineage (NCBI taxonomy): Eukaryota > Metazoa > Chordata > Actinopteri > Gobiiformes > Eleotridae > Hypseleotris > Hypseleotris klunzingeri. Next base: position 8,361 of record JAVQJW010257346.1, read on the forward strand.
ACCCCTTGCTACCCAAAATGCTTTCTGGTCCGCTGTTTAGCTCAGTAGGTAGAGTGTGCGGCCCATATACAAAGCCATCAGAGCTTACCCCGGTGTTGTGAGTTCGAATCCGGCTCACGACAATTTGCCGGATGTCACTCCCCACTCTTCTCCCTGATTTCCTGTCAATCTACTGTCCTGTCAAATAAAGCCTAAAAGCCCCAAAATATCTTAAAAAAAAATGCTTTCTTGTCACACATAGGGGTAATATTTCTACCAATTAAAATATCAAAGTAATATTGTCATCATCCTCAGCTCCTTCAGCAGTTGCCAGCCGAGCGTGTAGAACAGAAGAACATCCCATCTGAACACATGGTCCTTAAATCTACCTTTGACAGTCTGGTGCAGAGGTGCCAACTGGCGGCAGGGGACCCGGTGAGTGCCCGCTCTCGAGATCTGCCCAGAAACACAGTCTACTAAAGCACCATAATTAATGAACTAATCAGGCCTTTGTGTTAATATGAAATAAACTGTGTGTGTTTGTCATCAGCAAACCAAGAGGAAACTGGACGACGCAGCCAAACGATTGGGATATCTCTACGACAAGCTCAGAGACCAGTCGGTAAGAGATTGTAGGATTGGTGTATTTTTTAATCCATTGTACCTATGGTTCCATGTAAATTTGACGACATAAACGACTACTTTACAGGGTTCATACAGGTGCTTGAAATCCTTGAAAATGCTTGAAGTTATAATAAAGTCCTTTGCTTGATTTTTTTAAAACAATTTATATAACACTAAAATAACTATTGTTTTTCACATAAAAGTACACACCTAGAAAACAGATTTTTTTTAGAAGGTTTGCAAATTTTTACTTTGAAGAATATCAACAATTTAGCAGTTGTTTTGTATTATATATTTTTGTCTACTTCTTACAATTATAATTTACTATTGACAGTACTTCAAGCTCCAGGGAAGTTAGTGCCACACCCCAAACTCCGCCAATGGTCCAGTTGTATGGTGCTTGGAAACACCTTGAAAGTGCTTGAAAACATTTGTATAGCGCTTTTCTAGACACTCAAAGTCGCTTTACAATTTTGCTGCATTATTCATTCACTCCCAGTCATACTCAGTGGCGGAAGCGTGGCTGCCATTTTGCGCCTACATATTACTTAAAATAGCCTTTATTGTCTATTAGAGTACTATTGTTTAGACACACAAAAATACCCACAGTATTCATAAATCTGGGACTCAGATTATCCAATAATATACTTGATAGAGGTAGCTTTGACTGTGATTGGTTTAGCCTGCTGTGAAAATCAGGAAGCATTCTGGAAAGAGGAAGTGCTCTGCTGTCCACATTAGCTCTGATGCTAACTAGCTGTGCAATAACAGAGAAAGAAAACTAAAGCAAATATCTGCCAAAGAAATGCTGTTTTCAAAGTCTATGAAGAGGGTAAGGAGACATGAATTATACTTAAGTCATTTTTGATCAATTTTTATTATATTTAGAGATGCTAATGCTAATTGTGATTACCATTGATGCTAACAGTGCTCTTTGGATGCTAATAGTTACGCTAATGGTACAGTTATATTGACCCACAAAATTTCAATCACATTTTGCATTTGTATCATAAATTTCCTTTCTTTTTGTCCCCTCAGCTTTCTCCTAACATCCTAAACGGCCTTCACGAGATAAGCCGTTGCGTGGCCGCACAGGATTACCAGCGCGGCCTTGAGGTCCACACCCAGATCGTCAGCTCCAGTAACTTCAGCGAGATCTCTGCCTTCATGCCCATCCTTAAAGTGGTCATGACCATCGCCAACAGGCTGGGAGTGTAACAGCAGGGGGCGCTCTCACCACGGCACAGTGTTATCATAATGTTATATATATAGTGTATTTATTTCCTTTGTTTTTGACCCAATGACATGCTTTGAGAATGGGGCAATATACAGTTAATAGTGAATGGAGTTTTGTCACCACTCAGGAGTTTAACAGGCAGGGGAGACCGAACCAGGACTAAACCAGTTCTGAACCAGGTCTAAGTAAGTATAAATGAAACAGTAAATAATATGTTATGAATAGATAAGGACTTAACAATAGTGCGCAACAATGAATCAAATTGAAATCACAATTTTGATGGTCACAATTAGCAAATCTCAAAGGCTTCATTTTTTGAAGCAAAATCCTCTGAACAAAACAAAATGTATGTAAAAAATCAGCTTACCATGTAGGTTTAGCCTCTACAAAAGGCATGTAATAACAGTTAATATTTTAGCCTTCTTTCAAGTTTAAGAAGTGCTGTGAAATTAACCCCAAAGTGGAATAATAATATTTTTTCAAAATTTTGCAGCTATATTTTTTTTCCTCCCAAAATTGTTCAGCCCTAACAAGGTGTAACAAGGATTACACCAAGGTTAAAGAAAGTCTAAATGGAAACTAAACCAGGGCATAACCATGATCAGTTCTAAATAAGATCTAAACTGGGACTAAATAAAGTTTAAGCTAGGATTAAACAAGGTCTAAACGAGGACTACACCACAACTAAAAAAAAACTAGTATAAACCAGGACTAAACCAGTTCTGAACCAGGTCTAAGTAAG
>JAVQJW010258053.1:0-11581 GCA_036025195.1 Hypseleotris klunzingeri
TTGTATTATGCACGCTATTTCTCCATCTATAAAATGCTTGGACAAGACAAAACAATCCCAGATCAAAGATTTCAGAAAACCAGGAATAGAAATTACAAATACATCTTTCTCCAGATAGACAAAAGCTTCCTTTGCGTGATGCGGAGAGGGTATTGAAAAGTCAATTTGTCCCCATCATGAGCCATTAGCTAGAAACTGAGTCCTTTTCATCAAGTGCTAATGACAAACAGTTTAGCTCTCCCCAGGGATCCCATTGATTACTATTTAAAGATGAGCGTCATTAGATTACACAAGTCATTTTAGTCTAATTGAGGTCGCCACAATACGTAGAAAACACGCTTATAGGCGCAATGATCGGATTGTTGACAATTCAGCGCCACTTTGAATGACTCACGCAGGCCCATCTGAATAAATGCATAATTAATGTGAATAAAGTTGATCGTCTGTCTTGTGCGTTGCAAATATGTGACCCATTTTGATGGTTTGTGTTCTCAAAATACATTCAATAGTTGCCAAATGAGTTGTTGTGCACACTTTTCTTCTAATCATTCTAATTATACAGTGTTTATTGCTCCCCGGGGCACACTTTCACGTCTTTGTCTCACTGGGGGGAATTATTTTGGTGAGGACCCAAAATGTTTACTTCATATCCACACACAACCTAAATATTATGCATATCAAGGAGGAATTGAGAGAATTAATCCCTTCATAGAGCGCAGTATTAACTTAATCACATTAGTGCAAATACTATTGATAGTGGTCATGATCTCTTGTGAAAAAACGTACAATGAAATACAAGAGCGACGAGGGGCATGTAAGAGTATGCGGAGAAGAAAGATGGCCGTTAAAGTGATTGTCGGTTCAAATCTTTGATCACCTGGACTGACGATTTCGAACTTCAAAAAGCATATAATGGCAAAAGGAGAATGGCTTGCAAAAAAGGCAGCGAGAATCCACAAGGTTGGTGATAAGACCTTCATCTTTTTAAAACCGGCGCTTGTCAAAAGTATTATAGCGTAATCGCACACTTGCAGAATATCTCCTTTGCAGCCTGAGGGGCAAACAACAACGTAGCGATGTAGCAATCAAGTGAGTCACAAGATCATTAGAAAAAAAAAATCCATGCTTTGTGTGAGATTTGTGAACTGTGATTGTTGCTATCCCCTGTAGGCATTTTTTACAGTATGTTTAGGTTAGCCCATCTACTAACTTGTTTGGCTTGGGGGCCTTGCATTGACTTTTTTCCTATCGTTTTGAACCATTTAGCCAATGCATTATCTCCGCGGCCTATTCTTGTTCATTATATTGGCGGTATCGCGGGGTCGCATCTTAGCAAAGCCCCCAAATGGAGAGTTGTAATTACCCAGAATGCCACCTGATAGCGGGCCCTGCTATCAGCTTTATCACTTCCAGGTCGTGCTAACTCATCAGATGGACATAGAAAGGGAAAGAAAAGCTTGTGGCGCAGCCCGCTTGAAGATAGCTCATCTTGCCGATACATTTATAGTCGTTGCAGTTCGGGATCACAGCAAAAACTGATGCACTGAGGCGATTTTTTCTTATTCTTTCCTATCCAACATCCAACCTTTTTTCCCTTCAACTCCACAAAGACTGCTCTCTCCCAGTCTCTCACCGTGCTTTATGTGGCGCCTGAATTGAGGCCGCTCGGCAAACAAAAAAGTGATCCAATCTCCTTGAACCTGTGGCAGCACCATAGCATGCTATTTGGGCATTCATAGCTTCAGCCAGCGTCCTTCGGAACAAAAAGAGAAAAAGAAAATAGAAAAGAAAAAAAATGAGGGTGACTTGTTCATCTTTTAACACTGAACACAACATCAACGATACGCATAGGACAACGTTGACAATGCAATTCTTCCAGCTTATTAACTACCCCTGATCTCTTGTCACGAGGATTTTTGAATAGTAAATGAAAAAGTGGATCTATAAACAGTTTAGAGCAAAAAACATTGAAAATTGCAACAAATGCAAAGGTCAAGATTTGAGGTTGCATTCAAAATGGCGGCCTTTTCAAAGAAGTTACTCAAAGTTAAATACAGTTTGTCTTCTATTGACACTCTTCTGTGAAAATTATTGTTCATTGTGTGGCTGCTTTACAAATATAAAGAACGTTTGCAGAATATGTTCAATTTTATGAAGTCAAAAGAAGGAAATGTTCAGTGATTAAGTCTGTGCCATAACACTGACCTTGACAAAGGGACAAAAAGATAAGTTGTCGGATGAATGAAGTTATTAGAATAGTTGTAGATTGATAATTGAGTTATTTGTGATGTTAAACAGTGTTACTACATAAAGTTAGATTTTTGTTCGGCCCTAATTGAGAGTGCTAGCACAAAAAGGCATTACCAACAACATAAGTTCTTTCCACTTAGTTATAATTATTTACAAAGAACTTTGCAACGGCTGCATCTATTCTTGCATTGTATTGTGCATCTTCTTCTATCAGCTGTACCCAGAAAAGGACCTTTTGTGCATCACCTTTATGTCAATAGAAAAAACAGCCAAGAAGAGAGTGACTGTGACCTCCATCAAAATGGGAAAATTGTGAGGATGCATTGGAGACTCTATGGTTCCCATGGTCTGACAGAGCCTCTTCTAACACAGCGCTGAAAGGAGAAATCAATCTTATTTGAGGAGATTAAGTGACCAAGATAATAACCGTGTCATTGAGAGAAGAAAAAGTCCTACTTTTCACAGGGAGCGAAATAACCGAGTTCCTGCAGATGGCTCATTGTTGAGGCTTGAATGCCACGTCTCTCTAGGTGAGTCCTTTCAGAGGGCTTGTTGTCGGACATACCTCAGGGACAAAACAACAACTGGACTGCATTATACCAGGCACAACACAGGGAAACGTTAGACGGCGTTCACACTAGATACAAAAATAGGACTAATCAATTCACCAATGGGTATGCTTTGGGTGTCATTCTCTTTCATAGGTCTATAAATATGACATTCCACCAAATAGTTTTAGTTTATCTATAGTCTACTTCATATACTGTAATAGTGAGTAGAATAAAGATTAATTAAAGTGTACTCACTGATGCAGACAGGGGTATAACATCAGGCAGTGCAGCCAGTGCTAAGAGGTGGAGGGGCCCCTGGGAGTCTGTGACTATACCAAGTCATAAAATAGACTAACCAACCATTGATAAAAATAGGTCTATATCAGGTCTGAAACAGGACTAAAATAAATCTTAACTAGTACTAAACCAGGTCTGATACTATAAAAACCTGCACTTGGGCCCCTGAGCACAACCTTACATGGGATATAGAGTATACATTTTTTCTTTTGACTTTTATCCATCTAGTTCTAGCATGCTCCAATTTACATAGATATTTGGCATTGGTTTTACACCAGAGGAAGCAACACAGGGTTGGGGCCTGCACAGAAATATACAGATTTGTGATTTTAAGTATACTCAGCATGTGATGACATTTCTAAACCTAGGTCTATACAGCATAAAGTAACAGTAAATGCTACTTTATCCACTCCCACACGTAATTCAACATAAATAATATAAATACAAGTGAGTCTGTGAACGTAGTCCTATCTACAGCACGTCCTGCCTGTTACAAGTCTGTACATGTGTGTGGACTTGTGTGTGTCTTTCGCCCCCAAGCGTTGTCTTGAATGACAGTGTGATCAATGGGAGGGCAAGTGTCCTGTCAGCATGTCCCGTTCTGAGGGGGGCGGCTGCGACACGGGACGTCTCAGGTGATCTCATTATTTGATGGACACAGCGGCAGTGGAGAGGCCTGCATTCACTCCAGCACTATCTCTCTCCTGTTGCTCCTTTAATCATGCCATTTCTCATGCACAGACACTTATAGGAAATATTGATCACGTTTTGACAAAGTATTCACCCGTCTCCATAATCAGCAATGCATTAGGGGCAGTAAAGCACTATTGTCAACCCTAAATTCTAATGCGGGGCTCCCAAAAGACATTTACCAAAGGCCAGAGGTGCTGTTAATTATTCTTTAATTTAATCTATAGAATATATGATGGAATATTTCAAGAACAGTGGGACTTTATTAAGTGATAAAATGTATTGTGAATAGATTATATTTTTTGCAGGTATTATTGATAAACCACTAACCATGGTAAACTAAAAATCATTCTGAGACCTCTGCCAAGGCACTTTCCCTATCTTGCAATCATAACAATAGTGTCCAGACCTGTATTAAAAAAAGGCATTTTATAGTTTGGGATTAAATTCTCTACATTGAGCCACAAATATTCTATATTAAAATTGATAAATAATAAGAATTAATTGACTAAATCACAACATTAACATAAATTTTTTGTTAAAATCCAGTAATAACAGACATACCGAACTAACTAAGCCACCTAACATTGTCATTGAAAACATAACCATTTTAGTGCAGGTAACTAGCCTGGAAAGCCAAAAAGATTAAAAAATAAAGTGTGTTTTGGGCTAAATAAATATTTACACCGGGCTGCAATTGGCCCTGGGGCCTTGAGTTTGCCACGTCTAGTGTAAACCGCATGCGACAACATCTTTAGAATTGCATAGTGCATGAGTTCCACTTATCAGCGCTCATAAGCAGGCAGTCTGTGTTAGTGTGTTAAGATGTTTGCCTAATGATTTGTGTTTATTCCTAATGTTTATCTGCCTGTGAGGGGAAGGATGGCAAACCAAGTCGCACATAATCAAAGACTTCAAAGCCCTAATCGCTTTCCTCAAGAAGATTAATAAACGACTTTAACCTGTGCTTTTTTACTTTTTTGGCAAATGTCAATAGTATTTTGCTGCTCCCTTGTGAATAAGAGAGACAGGAGCCCTTTAAGACTCACGTTGCTATCCCGTGGGACATTTCGGCTAAAGATGCTGTGACACGCCTAAAGAGCAGAACAGGCGGGGGCCCCCAGGGGCAGTTTTGCATTTGGCAGCCAGAGCCCAAAGTATCTCTCCTGTCCAAATTAAGCCCGGCCAAGGGTCAAGTGAAATCAATATGTTAATCCATAAATCGTCCCTTGTGATAATTACTAAGGGAAACAGTAATTACAAAAGACATTAATTCACTTCTTAGATTTTGTGCCAGGGAAAAAGAAGAGTTTCTCCCCACTTGGAATCACAATTGATAGAGGAAGCGTCTCTATTTTTTGAGGAGCTGGTCGATGCTTTTAGAGAACAGTATAGGCGCACGGTCAAAGCGCTTTTTAAAGAGGGTTTAAAGGTTTCTGAACCCCTGTGTAGCGAGCTGTAGTCTGGTGATGACAATGGTTTAGCAAAATGCACACGTTTGTTCCATGGCACAATGGCCATTAGCATGATAATGACAGAAAGAGGAGTCAGAACCTTGATGTTTGTAAAGAGACATGGAGCGTTGTACAACTGAGTTTTAAAAGGACCACAACCGGAATACATACAGAGGTGGATAGAGAAGACAGGATTTGTACTGAAGTAAGAGTAGTGTTACTTCAAAATCATATTACTTAAGTAGAAAGTAGTCATCCAAAATTTGCAAAAATAAATCAACTTTGAATGTTATTTCTTTATATTGACAGATACAGAGACAAAAAAAAAAAACCTAATATGAAAGGCTGGGAAATAAAAAGCTATTTTTGTAGATAACAATATCTTTATGAAATAAGGCACCAAAGGTTATTTTCACTTTTTATGCAAAATGAAAGGCAAAATGCAGTTGTGGGTAGAGGCATAAAAAGTTGGAGCAAAATAAATTAAGTAAAAAGTATTGCGCATTAAAACAAGACAGCGAGTTACTCAAGAAAATGTAACAACTTTGAGCCACTAACATTGTTAGTCATTGTTGTGTTCTCATGAACCCCAGGTTGTGGATGGTCTGCCACTCGCTGTGTACTGCCAAGTGAAAAAAAAGACTCTTTTATCAACACACACCAAATCTGGGCTAATGTGTCTGTGTGTGAGAGTGTCCCAGGGTGCCCGCCGCCGTGCTTTCCCCATTCTTCCACCATTCTTTGCACTTTTCTCCTCTCCTGCTCTCGGGATAATTGCAGTTTAATTGGGTGACAAGAAATGAAAACTGTGTCCACATTATCTGGGATTATCTCTTTCTCCTCCGGTCGCTCCCTTCAATTGAATGGAACCCATTTATCAGCTTGAGGGGAGCTGCTGATGCTTGGTCAGCGGAGGAGAAGCTCTGAGCAGCAGTTAGCCAAATGACAAGAGGGTGGGGGTCTGACAGTTAAGAAAAATGTTCTTTGTATCTTATCATAACCCTACATTCATCTTTAAGATTTATATCGCCTTAGCTCCATAAATCAATATGGGCACAATACTTCTGCTCCCCAAAAAGGAAATTCACAGAGAAAAAGAGTCAGATTCGTGTCATGTAGAGATTTCATATTCAAAAGATTTCACAGTTTTTCTTTGCTGAATTATCGAGGAAACATTTTACAAAAGTTGCACAATGCATCACTTCAGCGATTTGGACAGAACCATCTTAAAGAATACTAATAAGTCTTTTCTTGTATTGTGGCTTCTTTCAAACTACATTCCTAAATTCAGCATTGTAAGAATATAAGAAGTTAAAACAAGGAGTATAGTTCAAGCTGGCTGTAAATCAACTTTAGGCTAAAACAGGACTAAACCAAGACTGAACTATTACTTTACCAGGATCAAAGCCAAACTTGAAAAAGGCTGAAAACAAGGTTTGTGTCATGTCTGAAATTCAGAAGTTTTCAGACAAAGGTGGAACAGTGCATCACTAGTGATTTGGACAAAACCATCACAATACCAATAACTCCTGCTGCTTAAATAAGGACCATTTAGTCGTCAAAACTTAGTAAGTCATTAACCTAAAGGCTAAACCAGGACTAAACCAAAACCAAACTATTTTTAAAAATGATAGTACCCAGACTGAAAAAAATGACTGAAAAGGAGTTGGCTCTGTCTCATGTCGGCAATCCAGAACTGTAACAAAAGTTGCACAAAGCGTCACTTTAATGAAATGAAAACCAATAATTCTTTCTTTTAAATTACATTCATTTATGGTACATTCCTAAATTCAGTATAGCAAGGTTATGAACATTGATTTGCCGCCGCTCACCTTCCTCTTTTGTACGCACACACACACACACACGCCAACGGGGGCGATCACATAACCTCCTGGCGTCGCTAAAAAGCTCACAGGTGCTTCTGGTTAGCAAAGACTAAAACCAAGTACATGTTCTTTATATGCACAAGAACAAGAATAATGTCCAGTGATGTGTATGAACATCATGGAGCCATGTGCCGATGGATCCAAACACACCTTTCCAGATAATGGACAACATGAAAACTTGATTTGATGCACAATTTGGAATCAGAGCTAGTAAATGTGTTCCTTGTGGTCAGACAGACTTTGTTGTTTTTTAATATTGGACTGTAACACCGGACACTGCCTGTGGCTGCTAAAGAACATGGCTCATGCGTCAAAACGGTACGCACACACAATCAGCTAACGCTAAACCTAGTAAACCATCTTGTATTTTTACAAACTGACAGCTAAGACAGTCATTGATAATGACACTGAGTTAAGTGGTCAATTATGGGCAGGAAAACCTGTGTGCACAGAGCAGCAGCGGTGCCATGTTCTTTGCGTAACTGCATCGCCCGATTCAGAGCGCCCAGGCTTTATAGACCGAGTAACTGCATCCCATAATAATCTTCAAAATAGAAGTGGACTGCTTCCCATTTGCATTCTTTTTAGCTGTTGCTAAAACATATGACATTACATGACTTCATAGTAGTGTTGAAGCGGGGGGCTGAAGGGCTGAAGCGATTTATAATAATCAATACTTTAGAATTTAGGTGAAAATGTTATGATATGTTCTCAGTTGTGTTGTTGAATGTTAGCCCCGGTTTTCGCTACTCAACGCGAAATACAGTTCTGAAAATCATCATAATAATAAAATAAAGATTTTACAAATAACAAAAAGCTTTTATGAATTTTTAGCGTTTTTATGTTGAGGTTATTTGTAACATATTTAGAGCAACTTGTCTTAACATCCAGGGTTCCCTTTAAAAGCCTCTTTCACGTTGCACTTAATTTCCCTCTATGAGAACTTCTGCTGCAAAAAGGGAAGGTTGTTTAGAGAAGGAAGGAGAGACAATAAGGTTGAAAAAAGAAAGCTTTCAGAAGCCATTATGAGCACTGCCCTCTATTCTTTCCCAGCTGTTTATACTGTACATTTTCTTTACAATAAAGCCCCCTTTTGCCTTAATACGCTTGCCATTCACTGCAGTTCGCTCATCTAAACCGGGCCTCGCATCAGGGTTATGGTAATACAGTAAATACCGGATAGAGAAGGGAAGGCAGATCAGAAAACGGCTTCATTAATACTACTCTATAGCCTCTGCACAGAAGGAGATGAAAGACAGAAGACCTTGCCAGTGCACTACATACATAGCTATTCAAGTCTCAGGTGCTTCATGTAAACATTTAAGATGGCCTGATCATTTGGTGGAAAGAGAGTGGGCCTTTGTGCCGAGCTAAAGCATGAAAATGTGTCATACAATGCCAGAGCTGGAGTGCCTTCCACTCTGAATGCAACAGGGGGACCTTTTCTATACACAATACTTTTGAAGGTTACAGGATATATTGTCTGCGCTGGGTCGTGTGCGCATGTGTGTGGCTGCCATAGAAGTGAGGTACATAAAATCACTTAAATGCACAAAGTACGTAAATAAGGGCTTAAAGGTGCAGTTAAAGATGATCTCCTTTAAATGCAACTAAATTGGGTTTTGTTAGTTACAATATGGTACTATTTCCTCCTCTGTACTTGAAATAAAATGCATTGACTGTGTAACTCAATTCTATGATGTGAAGTTGGTAATTTGTCATAATTATTATTAGTAGTTTTTGAGTGATAGAAGACAACCCACACAAACAATTGATGCTGCTGTAGAGGCCAGAGGAGGAACTAAAGAAAAGCTGGACTACTATTGGTCAAGCTACGTACATCATTTGTTCCTTTGCATTGTGAACTGCTAGTCTGCCTCTGAATAACCAGTATGAATATAGGTACGATTCCATAAGCTTCTCATAGAACTTTATGATTTGTTGAAGTAAGTCACTGGTGAATGGCTGCCACAATAGCCCACCAGTGTAAATCATTTTTACTTCAGGCAGCAGTATCCACCGGCCTAGCTGCGGTCAGTGAGGGGAGCAGTTTGTCTCATCAGAGTGCAAATGCGCTTTGATCTGTGTCCAGTATAATCTAAGCCGTGAGCTCCATCCTCTGCACTAAATCAGTCCCTGGTGAAGCTGCAGGTGCTGCCTCACAGACAGGTCTCCCCCAGGGGCCCCTCAGCGGACCAATAAACAGCAAATAGATGGCAGTGCAAGCAGAGAGATGAGCTGATTAACTAGACGCGGGGCAGTTTCTCATTATCCCCTTAACCCAGACGGACCTCCCTAATCTTACACCCTCCTGTCTCCCTTACATTAGGGCACTGTCCTGGGCCACACATTGTCTGTTCCCTCTACCATTGATAGGGTTTGTATAGATAAATGTAGGGCTCACAATTTGCCAGTTAACAATTAAGAGTTTTTTTCTGCAATGTTGGCTTAAAGAAATAAGATCCCGGGTACAATTCCAGGAAGGAATTTCTGTGTGATTTTGCATGTTTCCGGGTTCCTGCGTAAGTTTCGTCCAACCTCATAGATGTTTACTTCCATCTATGACATGTACTATAATATATAGTAGGCGCTGAAAAAGAGATTCTGAATCTTGCTGGGATTTCACTTTTTTGGTTAAATAAAGGTTAATTAGGCATGTTTTTCTCTTATCATTCCATCTACTACATACATAGACTAATGTAAATAACCTGAAGCTGTACAGGCTATTACTTTCTGGCAATGACAAATACCATACAGGCAATTATGTGAGGAAAGAAGTTGCCTGTGTCATTGAGCATAAAACTTAACCAAAAACAATACTTCTATATCAAAGTTTATATAATATAATATTATAATATCGCCACATCGCAGACCCCTATAGATGACAGGGGGAAACACAGAGAGATGTGTGTGTGCCTTTGTGTGGTCCATCTCTGGGGAGACTTGCTAATGTGTCAGCTCCATGCCTCATTTCTTTCAATTACAGTGGCCGGACCAGCGAGCCCACCAGCGAGCAGTGACAGCTCCATATGTGTCCTATCACAGCTTATCACAGGCCAGTTACCCATAATTCATTTAGCCTTCACCCCATAGGACGTGTTAGCACCTACACAAAAGAAGGACGCACAAGCACTTCTTCACACCTTGTTAATTAAAAAGCAGGTCATTGTTGAAGCAGAAGTTCCCAAACACAAATATTGTTAAAAATACAATAAAATAATAAACAAAAAACAGAATAATAAAAAACACCGATATGTAATAGATGATGGATAAAAACAAAAAACAAAAACAAAAATGGATTTGCTTTTTGACACAGTAACTTCAACTAAAAGAATATCAATTTAACAAAGAAAAAAAATAATTCAGTTTTTTTTGTAAAAATCAGACATGAACCTTAAATTAAAGGCTAAAGAATCCGTGTATGATTCGTTCAATAGATTTTCGTTTTAGAAACAAAAACAAGATAATGAAAAAGACATTCATTTTTCGTTTTTTTGTTTTTAATTTGAAAACAAAAAACAAAGACGTGTTGTTCTGTCTCTGTTCGCGGGGAATAGCGCACGCTTGTTGTCTGTCCAAACACCCGCTCCAGGCTCTCGGCTGTAGCCTGTGGTAACACCGCAATCCGCTGAAAAACAACCGCATACTGGTTTCTTCCGAGCATCGTTCCAGCCGTCATGCCCGTGCCTCGACTGCCAGAACTGGATTAAACGTTACGACTCCTCCGTTCACAAGAGCCGAGCTCTGTTCACTATGTCCCCGCTGCACCATCCGCACACTCCGCGTAAAAGCCGCACAGCTCGGTCTCGCCTGAGCCCTGTTGCTGGTTTTGTGCAGCGGTCGTAAAGTCACTCACATCCCCGCTCGACTGCCCCAGACCCCACAAACACCTGTCCTTAATCATATCTGCATTTATCTAATAAAACACACAGTTTCTTTATGGTTTAATCAGCTTCTGTTAAAGAGCCATGAGATTTCCTACGGGACACAGTGAAATAAACGCATCAAACTTCCGGGCAGCTGAAGTCCAAAAATAGGATAAACCAATATCAAATAGGGCATTTTGTTGATTTTTCAAATGTTGTATTTTGGAACCAAGCACCAAATCAAAAAAACTAAATTTAAACGACTATTTGTTTTTTGTTTTCAAATGAAAAAAAACAAAACAAAAAATGAATGTCTTTTTCATTATCTTGTTTTCGTTTCTAAAACGAAAATCCATTGAACAAATCACACGGATTCTAAAGGCTAAACCAAGACTACAACTTAAACACAATTAAACCAGGACCAAACTAAGACTTAACCAAAGACCTTCTTAATCAAACTAATAATTTGAGTGTATTTCTGCCAGATGAATACAATAACATTACAATCCATTTATTTTATTGTGATATATGTCGCCTCTATTTGCGAGAAATTGTGATATACTGAGCAGCCCTACTAAAGGAAAACT